>APFE030579141.1:121423-135647 GCA_000404065.3 Pinus taeda
AGGATACTAACTAAAAACCTCTCTCCAATCCAACTAAAATGGATTTCTAGAATGTGAAGTATCAAAAATAGCGTCTCTTTTGGAGTCTCTAACCCTCATAGAATGTTTAGCAACCCCTGAGAAATACCTTTTGTATATGTACCAATATAAGGAATGATCCCACCATGTTGAAATTGCACCACTTTGATTTTTCCTTTCTCTTATTCATCTACCCACATGTTGCTTTGATATTTTACTTTTCCCTTTTATTGTTGATATTGACTATCAATGCTTACCTTATTTCTCTTGATTCCTCTTGCACTCCATTACTCATGATAAGTGTCTCCAATACGTCCTCTTGCAAGACCAGTTCTAATTTTTCCTTCACCTTGATCCCTTGAATGTCATCTTTTTAGCATACTGCATGAATTTGAACAATTTTCTAATCACCAAGAATTTCATTTATTTCCTCATTATGATTACCATTTTCAATCAATTCAAATGTACACATTAGTGAAATTCTACCAAATATTCACTTGATTGTTCATACTTTTCAAGAGAGTCATCATAGCCTCATAATCCTTATTGGAATGATATGATTGTATGGCTAAGGTTGATGTTATGTCATCCTGATACACTTTATCAACTATCATACCATCCTTGAAGTAAGGCATTGTTTTGAAGATCCATAGCCTCAATTTATTCTTTTTCCTTATCTCCATTCCACAAAAATTATTAGGTGTCCAATTTTTCTTGATATGTTGAACAAGTTTCTTCTTCTTTTGGTTGGAGTACCTTGTAACATGTAAACCCACTAAAGTTTTTTATTTTTTTAGTTCACTGCCTTTTGAACGTTTTTATATTATGTTCAATCAATCTTGTCGTGAAATCATGAGAATCAAGTGAAACAACGTGATCCTTCCTCCCCAAATAGCCAATAACTTTCATCATAACTTCTTGCAAATGACATCATCTTCTCTTAAAATTAAGGATAAAATGTTTTGCATGCTTGTTTTAACAATGTTGGGATGATGTTGTCTGATATTGGTGAATAATCATTGGAGCATATAAAGAATCAAATCATCACACTCTAGATCAAGCATGATGGTACATGATATGATTGTTGCCATAATTCCAAAATTTTGAGCCTCTTACCAAAGGTTACAGTTGATATCATGTAATTCATGAACGTTATCTACCATTGACCACCTGTAATCATTTGTTTCAATTCGTTGGTCTGTTTTCAATGCTTCTTTGCATAATGTGACCTTATGAATTCATAATTGCCATCAAATCTTTTATAATATCCCATAAACATACCACTAAACCAACAAGGCTTCATCAATATTAAATAACATTTGACTTAACAAGTCCTTTAAGATTTTATCATATTCCTTTATTATTTCATCTAGTCTATGTTTGATTTATTTTTATTTTTGAGCTATAATATGTTTAACATATTCATCTTTGAAGAAGGATAATAAAATATTTTTGATGTCATTCTTATATCTCACTTAGTTCTATGTGAAATTCATAAACCATGTTAGAACTCTTTCAAGGAGAGTTTCTATAAATTGTTCCACCTATTTATATTTATATGTATTATCATTACATGTACATAATTTATCACATATGAGCCAATGTGTTTTAAGGTCTTCATCTCCCTTGTAGAGGGGAATATGGTTTAATCCCATAATTATTTGATATGGTGAATATTTTTCTATTATCATGGGACTTGGTTGTTGACTTGATAAAATAGTATTTTTTTCCAATAGTCCAATCGAATGAACTAATTTGTATAATATGTCGACATCGACACCTGGTGAGTGAATGAAATAGAGGGTGGTTTCTTTATCGTCATCTTTAGCTCTTGTAAAATTTATCAAACTTCCATAAATTTGGCACCATTTATCTATGTATTCAATAAACCGGTTCATATAAGGTTGTTTCGATTCATCGAATTGAATTCTATTTCCTTATTCAATAGATAATAATTATAGTAAGGGGATATGTTCATGAGATTCTGTATATGGATAAGTTTTTCCTTATTTTCTTCATTTGCAATCCAATCTTGGTTTAATATCGAAATTTTAACTTCGTAAAGGTCTCTCATATTTCCCTGCTCATCTCATCTATACTAAACTATAGACAAATATAAATTAATATGAAATATTTATTGGAAAAAATATCTAATAATGAGACTTTATACAGTTGTGACATGGATCATGGAGTCACTAGTCTAGAGTCATTAACTTCCATATTGTCTACATGTCCACTGGGGCTTCGTTTTAGACTATTATTTCTTATCATAGTGGTCGGAACTACTCCTTTGAACTCTGCATGCTCTCTGTTACATTTAGAGGATTCATGTGCATCATCAATCTCTTGCTCTCGAACTTATTTACTTCTTAATCTCTAGGTTAGTTTTTCTTCCCTTATTTCCTATTTCTTTTTTTGTCTTTTGTCCCTCTCTATTTTTTGAATATTGAATGGTTGTTTTTACTGTTGCTTATGCACTTGGGTAATATATTTGGTTTCATCATGAAGTGTACATTCTTGTGTCCTTACAACCAGTCCTTTTCCTATCATTTTGAATACCAACTTACTTTTACTTCTCTCTTTTATTATATCCTATTTATTTCTCATGAACATCTACCCCCTCATCGCTCACCCCATTTACTCTTGGCCAGTGAGGGTGATTTTGATGAACATTTTCATTTGCTCAAGAAATAATCCTACATTTATTTTATATTTTTACAATGGGCATCGAGGAATTTTTTCTAGTTGGCCTACTATTTACTTCTATCGAATTCTATTAGTGTTTGTAGGGTTGGTCTATAGTCAACTATATGACCAACTCCCCTATCAAGTAGAAAGTTATGCAATAAAGTAGGTATGGTGCAGAAGAAACTATCATGAAAATTATCAAAGAGCCTTGCATTAATTTAGTCAACAAAAGTGTGTTTTTATATTGCTCACTCCTCATAGAAGTCATCTAATATCGTATCCACCCACTCATGCAAATTTTGTCTTCCTCTGTTAGCTATATTTAGAACTAATCAATCACCACGTTTTGCATGTTGAATTACATCAGAAATCAATATATCTCTTTATTTTGGAAGGGATTCATTTCATAAAAAAAATTGCATCCTTCCATGAAAACAATAGTGCTCTAACTTCATCAATAGAAAGTCAGTTTCTCATCGCATAGTTCTTTGAGTAATTTTTAATCTTTTTCTCCTACCACTCTTGTATCTCTTCTAATGTTAACATGGATGCATGCATCTTGTATACACTTAGGTCCAACACTACCAGAAATGGTACCAATGTTGTAATCTAAAGAAAACTATGTATCGGTCACTAATAGGATGCAACATTGAGTAAAATTAAATATTTATATGCATCATGTAGAAGAGAAATGAGAAGCAAAATTAGTAAAGAGCCAACAAAAGTAAACTTTTATTAACATGTCCTCAATAATCAATCAATGACATAGAATTGACTACATTCATATTTATATCCCTAAGTACATAGTTACAACAGTTTAATTGTCACAACTGAATTAAACATACCAACTTGATTGGTTGACTTGACTAATGAGTCGATTGACTTATAAGACAATCCTAGTCGAGTCAACTCAACTAACCTAGTCAAAAGAGTCGACTAGCCCTTCCAAAAAGTCGCTTTACCAAACAGGGTGATCATACTCAGCCATATGATGGGATGACCCACTTATGTCCCACTTCTAAATACGAAGCTCATGTTGTGATGTACCCTTAGCATGAAGTGTCTTCCCAAATTTACACACTTAGTAGGATACCAACTAAAAACCTCTCTCCAATCTAAGTAAAATGGATTTCTGGAACCAGAAGTATCAACAACAATGTCTTCTTTAGAGTCTCTAAATGCTCAAGGAATGTTTAGCAACCCATGGAAAATACCTTTTGTATATGTACCAATATAAAGAAAGATCCCACCATGTTCAAATTGCACCACTTTTATTTTTCCTTAGTCTTATTCATTTTCCCACGTGTTGCTTCAATCTGTTACTTTTCCCTTCTATTGTTGATATTGACTATCAATGCTTACCTTATTTTTGTTTGATTCCTCTTGCACTCTATTACTCATGAGAAATGTCTCTAGTTCATTCTCTTGCAATACCGGTTCTAATTGGTTCTCCACCGTGATCCCTTCAATGTCATCTTCTTATTATACTTCAAAAATTTGTTTAATTTTCTACTCACCAAGAATTTCATTTATTTCCTCATTATAATGACCATTTTCAATCAATAAAAATATAAACATGAGTGAAATGCTACCAAAATATTCACTTGATTGTTCATACTTTTTAGGATTGTCACCATAGGCCTCATAATCCTTATTAGATTGATATGATTGTATGGATAAGGTTTCTCTTATGTCATCCTTATGTACTTTATCAACTATCATACCCTCCTCAAGGTAAGGCATTGTTTCCAAGATCCATAGGCTCAATTGCTTCTTTGTCCTCATCTCCATTTGGTTGTAATAGATCCTTACTAACTCCACAAAAATGATTAAGTGTCCAATTTTTCTTGATATATTATATAGGTTTAATGTTATTCTTATTGGAGTACCTTGTAACCTGTAAACCCATTGAGGTTATTTCTTTTTTAATTCAATTTCTTTTGAACATTTTCATATTATTTTCATTCAATCTTCTTGAGAACTCATAAGCAGTAAGTGAAACAACCTTCTCCTTCCTCCAAATAGCCAATAACTTTGACCACAACTACCTCCAAATGACATCATCTTCTCCTAAAATTAAGGACAAAATGGTTACCATGCTTATTTTAAAAATGTCTGGATGATGTTGTCTTATGTTGGTGAAGAAGCATTGCAGCATACGAAGAATCAAATCATCACACTATACATCAAACATGATGGTACATGATATGACTATTTCCATAATTCCAAAATACTGAGTCTCTTACCAAAGGTTGAACCTTTGATATCATGTAATCCATTAAAGCTATCTATAATTGGTTGTAGGATATTTTTGTAGGTTTTAACCCTGCACATGAATTACGTGCATACAAATTCTAAAAATGGAAAATAAATAATGGTGAGAACATAAAACATAAAACAGATATGCATAGAGATTTTTCCCCTGGATCCCAAAATCGGGACTACCCAGACTAAGTTTTCATTATTTTCCTTTCAATGTTATAGTACATATACATAAATTTCGAAGAATTCATAAACCCTAATCCATTAACCCTGTATTAGAACATAATTGTAGTTCGCTTGACCAGATCTACCAAAAACAATGGCAGAAAACCATCATGCCCAAAACCATGTGCAAAACCCATGCACAAAACCATAGGTACGTCTTGCCACCTAATATAGGGTCCAAAGACATTTCCCATGGCACTACCTTGGACCCCATGAATGGGGCTACCACCTCCCTAAAACCCCCCAACAGGGGGGACTGCACCCGCTTATTGTGCTCGGCACAATGAATCAGGTGGGATATTGCCCCCCTGCGCATGCGACTAGTCATGGAAAGAATATAATGCATACCCAATACTTCTTTATAATATCATCCTCGTAGGGAGTAAGAAGATAAATTAACTTGATGACCTAACTAAGGAAAAAGCAACTACAAGTATTATCTCTTTACAACGGTGTTCTAAAAACTTATGGTGGACCAAGGCAAGCATCGACAGCTTCAAAGCACAAATTAAATCATCCAATCTAATTGGTTTATCTCAAAGAAACATGTTCCTAACTTCTTTAATTTAGAAATGGCATCCCCTAATTTCATAAACATCAAATTTGATCAAATTACAAAGAGCCAATTCTCCACTTCGTGTTCTTTCTATAAATTCCTTAGTTGATGGTGTTGAATAGTAGCATGGAATCCTTTTGAGTCAGGTTTTTTGTACCTCCTAGATATTTTCTCCCTAGAAATAATTTTGTTAAGGGACCAACCTACATATTATTTTATTTGTTTGGTAAGTGTATTAATCACTTAATGAAACTCCATCATTCACAGTAACTTTAACTTTGTCCACTAGTTTAAACCTCATACTTTTCTTTTTATACGATGGTTCTAGGAATAGTCAATTTGGTATCCTTGTGTATGAGGATTTCAATGGATTTTGGGATACTTTAGTATCCCCTATGAGAACATACACCAAATCTTCCTAATTTTTAACTTATGAATTTCATCAAAAAAATATGATACCAACACTTCATTAGGTCCTCAATTTAGTCATTACAAGAATCTCATGAGCCCTCTTATGTCCCAATTTGACCCACCTCATTGGAAATATGGGGTTTGCTCTCCAAACAAGTGATTTAGCCCTTGCTTTGCTTCCATAGTTTAGTCACCCTAGTAACTCATCCACAGTTTGGATTCTCTACAACCACAAGAGTTCTCCCTCAACAACCATGGAAATTTAATTGATTTAAACCCTAACTCAACTTCCATTCTTCAACATTGACAATAAAAATTGACCCTTACAAAGTTGGCAAAGACTCCCCTAGGTTTTCGTCCCCATGAATTTGTTATTCACTTCTTTCGGATTTGTTATTCGACCTTTGGTTTGTTGAGAATAACCTAGGGTTTTCCACTACTCATGTATAAATAACAATTAGCCACCCTGTGACTATTATTCACGAGGAGATGAAGTTTAACATCACCGAATGGAGCTTGTCCCTATCAAATTCAATTCATCCATTACCTTTCTGGTAGAAATTTTCATTTGCTTGGGACTTGCACTAGGGTTAATTATCTCAGCCCATGTATGATAGTATCATCCCCACAATAATTATCTTGAACTAGTCTATGAAAGGGGCCTAAAATCGCATTTTTTGAACCCCTAATTATCAATTCATTATGATTCTCATCCTCTATGGTTTTCCAAATCATCCTTACAAAATTGGTAGTGACCCCCTTCAATAATTCAGCCTAGTATTTTTATCCTATTTTTTACCAATTTGACCTAGGTTTTTACCCTTTATTTTTCCGAATTCAATCAACTTGGCCTTGACTCAATAAATTTGGTTACCAAGAGACAGTTTGACCTACATCCAAGTTCTAGGCTTACCTAATAAAGATGATAAACCTTTTTCCACTAAATCCCTTAGGTTGGTAGGATGCACAACTTTAATACCACTATAATGTGCCATTTCTATGATATGTCAATAATTTTCTAAAATGAAACACCAGTCAAGAAATATGTATTCAAATATTTTTTTTACACAATAATGAGAAATTCTACTATAGGGACATTTCATCAAATAATTTTCTTATAATTACATATTAAACCTCACTAAGAAATAATCAAGAAATAACAACAAAAAATTAACCTTATTTTTATTAAAATGGAATATGAGGTTACATGTTTATATTTTAGTTTCAGAACATGGAATAGATCTGTAAATGATCCTTGTTACATGACATGTTTGGCTGAATAATATGTTGAATTTGTGGCCTCCAATGATGAATGCAACAACGCAAAATTTGACCTCTAAATCCTACTTTTGCAAGCGTTGTGCACCTGTGAGAGATCTTATTGACCTCTCCTTGTGATATCCATGTTAAGCCCTAGTGAGTGGATTTGACTTAATCCCCCCCTTTTAATGTGGCTAGGGGTATGGTCTTAATGTCAAATCCCCTTAACTAGATCAACTAAGGTGGATCACTTACCATCGAAAATAACCCTCTTTCATATGGGCTCTCACCTAGACAAGCTCCTAGAGCTCAACTGAATAACAAACAATAATCCCAATGCATGCTTAAGGGGTGAGCTCTCATCTCTTTTTATAATCATGAACAATTGAAATACAATGGGTCATTTGAATACGATGGGTCATTTGAATACAATGGGTTATTTTCTTCGTCAAAAAAGTGGCTAATAATATTTTTTTTCTTTAGTCATTTTTTTATGAACTAATTCATTGATATTACATCATTATTTTTTGATCTGTAACCTATGGGAATGCCCAACCTATTGAGTTAGTCTTCGTTCCAATTTATCGGAAAAAGAGACATTACAAGAGAGCTTTAGGAGCTCTTAATTACCTACAGTATCCAAAAGATGATCTCCCATTCACTCCCTTAATGGGTCTCCTCTTTCAACAATAGATCCATTGTCTCTACCTCCTCTACCATTCATTCCTAATGAGATATCCTCACTTATTTGTGTAATATTTTCTAACTTTGAATGTAGGTCTTTAAATAATTTAATTAGCTTATATTTTAGATGTTAATGTTGTATCAATGCACTTGGGCATTCTGGAACTCTTCCCTCTCCCACTATGTCAATATACATTGACCTATTTGATAGTAACCTTTTATGACCATGAAGATAAAATAGCAAAACTTACTTATTTAGATAGTAATTGGACCATTCCCACCTTGGCTTTTCCATCAAATTTCTTTCCATGTTTGAATTTTTTACCAACACTCATTTACACTCCATTTTCCAAGAAAAAGATATTTAATTCCCTTGTACCAATATCATGGAAAATTTAAAGTGAGGAAATTTAACATAAAGTGTAGAAACCTTGGCGAATCTTACTAGTCTCTAATATGAAAATTGTAAAATGTTTGACAAAATTTTATGAAAATATTAAATTTTCTAATGATTTTATATAGTGTCTACAATTTTTTTGGAAATTTTTAAAATAAAATAACCTTGTCTAATAAAATTTGGGTGAATCATTCTAAAAAAAATTGGAAATAGACTTTTTTTTTTAGAAAGCATGGAAAATTGGTCCATATGTGGAATTTATCCCCTAAATGTTTCCCTAATAAACACCATTCTTGGCACTACAGGTATATATCTTAGAATAATGTTCAAAATAGATGACAATTTAACTTTTCCTAGTAGGATGGTGTCAAATAGTTTATAGATAAACACATTTTTATGAATTTTATACTCATAAAGGAAGTGAAAAATATATTTCATATGTCTCTTTTTAAGATTTGACACATTAGATTGGATCTTGGTGCATTTGATTCCTTTTATCTACCATCCACCCCTTCATGTATATTCACTACATTGGTATAATGTCTTGGTTTACCCTATATTATGATGCATTTTTTACTATTTCCACTTTTGAATTTGATGGAGGTTCCACCCTATCCCAATGATTTTCCTCACCACTTTGAAATATTCTTTTTCACTCATTAGATAGTAGTTATCTTCCTCATAGGTTTTACTATTCTGGTGTACTTTGCAATTTTTTCACCCATGTTACCCATCGCTCATTAGATAGTAATTATCTTCCTCATAGATTTTACTATTCTAATGTACTTTACAATTTTTCCACCCATATTACCCATCTTCCTGGTGTTAGGAGCCCTCATATTCTACTATTACATTACTAAACCTCATATTTTACTCTTATCAAATGCTAGCTTCTATCCCATAGACCCCTAAACGATTACAATATGATTTGATGTTCATATTCTCACTTATGATGATTTGCTCCCTCACTCATTTGTTAAGGCTCCATTTGTAAGGAAACGTCCATCACCCACATTTTTTTTTTGGAGACCTGCCACTAAGCATAACAAGTTTAAACACCCATTTACATCTTCATGTCCTACCACCATTTACAACCACTAACTTACATGTGATGGTTGAATTCTCATTATGATATTGCATTCCTTTAATCTTTATAAATAATTTTGAAAACAATTAGGATTACTATCAGTAAGATATCAACATGTTCATGAAAGGACCATATTAACCATAAAAATAACCTAACAAAATAGATCCATGACAAAATTAATCTTTTATCAACATGTTCATGAGATGACGATATTTACCATAAAAATGTGTTTTAACAAAATAAATCCACCTCATTCTCAATTTCTAGGATCAATAATTCCTTTGACTATTATTTTTCCTTAGATCTCAATATAGAAGAGTTATGTGAAAGCACTAAATATGAAATAAGAAAAATCTCATCAATGTCAATTAAATTGTCCATTTATAATATTATTTTTGTTTATAAATTATTTAATTTTAATCATTAACTTATATTTCTATTGTCCTTCCAAACAGTAAGGACAAGGAATCACATTAACTTTTATAAATCATATAACTTCCCGTACTCAATTTTCTACTATTACATTATTTTAATCATATCATATCAATTATTAATAATATTTTTGTTCTAAATTATTTCATTTTAATCATTAACTTATGTTTAATCTTTTAATGAACAAGGAATCAAATTGAACTCTCATAAGTCATAAAACTTCCCATGCTCACTTTTTACATTCCTATATTATTACTATACTATATTGAAATAAATTAATTTTATAACGTTTAACTAATTTTATAAAATAACATAATATATAAAATATATTAATTTTAATTTAGAAATAAACATTAATTTATTTAAATTTAGAAATAAATGGTTATTTAAATTTAGAAATTAATATTAAAAAGAAAAATAATCTCATTTAAATCAACTTTTATATATATATATATATATATATATATTAAATTATCAAAATAAAAATAATTCAAATCTTCAACCTATCAAAATAATAAAGTTACCTAAATATTGTTAGGTGTAGTTATGTACCTATTTCCTATACTTTCTTTCTTTAGTTTTCACCTTTGTTTCTTCGAGACCAACATAACTTTACATGTTAATCGCCTTTTTTTCTTATTGTGAACAACATATTTCATTGTCATGTTATTTTGTCATTTTTGCTAGATATAACGATGCAATATTCCTTTTTATGGATAACTAGGGTAAGCATTGGAGAAGTCTTTTGGATCCTCTCCTCTTTTTTAGGCATTGCTCGCAAGGACGAGGTTATGGAATGAACAACCACGTTGATCGGTCTAAGAGCAAGATGAAACATATTGTTGTTACACTCCATGTGCTATTACAGACCTTGTTGTTACACCATGATGTTGTTTCAGACATTGTTGTTGCATCGCATTGTTGTTACAAATTACTGCCATCACACCACGGTTTCCCTTACAAGTTGTTGTTATCTAGTGTTGTTGTTTCATCCCAAATCGTCACTTCATTGCAGGATTTTGTTACATCATAGCTGTCAAGTCCTGGGTACTATTCCATGCAACAACTATTGGAAGTTATGAATAGTCTACTGAGAAAGTGATAGATCCAAGTGGTTATGATTCTAACCGATGTATTTAAATAGGATGCATATTTAGGAACTGTTATAACAATTTCTATTTTATGGTCAACATGAGAATCATGATATTCTCATGACTAATCTGTTCCTAATTTTTTGGTATATAATTTCTATAAGACAAACTTAATCCCTCAGGCACGAAGTATGACATAGACAATAATGTTATTTTGATCTTGTAACTTTTAATTGTTTTTAATATCAAAGACACTGCATTGATGATGTTGTTGTTTCCAAGTTGATTCCTTAACTAATCTCGTGTTCATTCCTACACCCTTGCTAGGGAGGAAGGGCCCTCCTCTTTAGCTTGGACTACAATAGCAGAGTAACTATATATTATTGTTTCTCTCTTTTATTATTTATACAGTTTTCTGTTGTCACTGTATAATTTATATAATATATCTACTTCAGTTCCAAAATTATGTTATGTTGCTACACAGATTTGATTAGGAGTATTGTAGTTGACCAGCGGACGTAGTTATCAGTACAGTATATGGCTCGCCCTTACTCTGGTAATTGTGAAGTGTGATTTCATTTTTGTAGAGTAATTTAATTTCTACATGAATGATTTAGTTTACGCATGATTATAGAAAGAATCATATAGGAGAAACCAAACCATATAATCACAAAATCATATATATCATGATGAGTTACACCCTTGACTGTCGCACTTCCAATTACACGTGACAAATGTCAACGGGATGGGTAATTAATTGTTCATTCACAGTTAAGTATGAAGAAGATGGATACAAATTCAACTAGTTCCACTGTACATGTTATAAATTTGCATGTTATATTTATTGAATGGTTATATTTAATTTGCATTTAATGAATGTTATATTTATTATTTGCAGTTGTATGAAATACATATTAAATTTGCATGTTATCTTTCCATTACTATACATTTGCATGTTATATTTAATTATTTATATTTTCATCTAATTTCATATGAAAATTAAATTTAAATTCATATTATATAATGTTAATATAGTTATGTAAATAAAATAGTTAATAAGTATTGATAACAATTCAAATATCTATTTGTTATTTATAACTTTGATATTTTGTAAAATTTAGATAGAAAAAGTAGATTGTCTACACGATTAAGAATATTTTTAGATCGTTAAATTTAAATCGTCTTGTAACATCTATTTAGTAATATAAACATAGATTAAAAAAAAAAATTAAATAACCTAGGAAAAAGGGTCATATTCTCATGGTTAAAGATATCACAATGAATATTGAAATATTAACAGCCCACATTATGGTGATTGCTTTTTTTTCGTACACCAGGTTATGTTACTCCACAGATTGCAGCCTACCCACCGAATCATATCACTCATGCCTTTAGATCTATAGACTCATACACATTATACATTATTTTAATGTTTTGCAATTAAATATTAATTGTACACCTAGCTATTATTAATCCCCTTTAAACTTTTTGCTTGGCATGTGGTTGGATGGCAACCAGCTGTTGGGCCCTGGTCCTCCAGTTGCCATCAGTAGTTTGCAGCACCCTCCGGTCGAAGGACTTAATCCAATGGCCCACCAGAATCTGGGTTTCCTTCGTAACGAATTTGGCATGTCGCCCCTACGCGTATTCATTTGTCTTGGTTATGTTCTTGGAGTTATTCTCTACAGAACCGTGGTTCTGTCTGCACTATCCTCCCTCAGGCCTCTTTGGTTCCTCCTGCTACGCACTGTGGACTTTTCGCCTAAAACTCCACAATTCTAGTCGTTTTGCCATGGGTTTTTCCATTGTTGTTTCATTAGCTGCTTACACTCTATAGGTAACTTTTATTAGAAGGGTAAATCATTGTGCTTCTAGACTTTCAGTTTAACTCTTGCGAATTGGGTTTTCCTTATTGCATCTCGTACTAAACAGAATAACTTGTTTTCAAGCACTGCGACTATGACTACTTCAGTCTTATGAAGTCGTGGATAAGGAGCTCCCATCCTTTGAAACAGTAAGGTGATTAAACACCATGGTTTTCTCCTTAGTTGTCATGATCTTTTGTACTATCGCGTGGTTTAACCCTTTCGCCACTTTGATGCAAGGTAAGCTCCACCCCACGGAGTTGGGTGTGTAAATGTGTTAGAAAACCTGCACAGATGAATCTAGCTAGTAAAGGTTGAACACACAGCTTTGCAGAGCAAAAACATTAAAAGAAAATTGAAAGAAGAAAAGAATGATTCATTAGAAAATATGTTACAATGCTCATTATATAGCATTACTGGGTGAAGATCCCAAGGTAATGAACTATAGTGGGTGAAGATCCCAAGGTAATGAACTATAGTGGTGATCAATGAGAAGACTCAACACCTACAACAAGTTCCGGAGATAACTAGTCAGTTGCGGAGTTAAAGAAGGAGCAAATCAAGGAGTAAATCATGCAAAAGGAATCTTGCATGCAATCCAATGCTCTAACTAAGAGTCCGCATGTAGATGTGTAGTAGTTGCATGCTCTAACTAAGAGTCTGCATGCAGTTGCATGTAGTTGCATGCTCTAACTAAGAGTCTGCATGCAGTTGCATGTAGTCCGCATGCAGTTGCATGTAGTTGCATGTAGGTGTAGTAGTTCCAACACCCCCCCTGAACACCACTATGGGAAAAATAGAAAATGGGCCCCGACAACTAAGGTCAAAGGTCACCCAAAATACAATGCAACATGTATTAAAATTGAGGAAAGAGGGAAAACCTCGTGGGAAAACCCCCCCCTCAAAATATAATGTAATCAAAAGAAGAAAAAAGAAGACAGTTGCTAAGCAACTATGTCCTTCACTCCAAGACGATCACGCAGAGAGCGAAACTTCTGCTCAGTGAATGTCTTGGTAAGATGTCTGCAGTCTGTTCGGATGAGGGACAGAACTACAAATCAATGACCCGATCATGTACTAAATCTCTGATGTAGTGCATATGGATCTCTATGTGCTTCGTCCGCTGCCGCTGTACTGGATCCCTGCAAAATTTGAAAGTGCTCTGGTTGTCACACCAGATGACAATGGGTTGGCGGACCTGAACGCCCAACTCAGTGAGGAAGTGCTGTAGCCACAGAGCCTGAATGG
>APFE030579148.1:54460-80979 GCA_000404065.3 Pinus taeda
CTCTCTCATGAAAAATATATCAAGAGGGTAAGCACTTTTGCAACAATTCAGATTGCTGAGACACCAGGAACATCTTCAGCAGGCCCAGTGACAGGGCAAATTCTTTTTGAGAAATTAGATAATTTGTTTTTTATCAGAAATGAAGTATCACACCTGTTTGATGAGCCCCCCCATTTCTACAAGTATACAGAGGCTGATGAGACCTTAGGGTCAATTTTGAAATATCAGCTTCCTCCTCCAGACACATGGCAAGATTTAATGGGGTTACTTTTAAACCAAAGTTGAGGAGTTAAATCTTTTTCTTCGGCAAAAGGTTTATATTACATATACAGGTAGGCAAAAGCCATAACAGCAGGGATGAAGACGCTAAGCCAACTCAGCACAGGTACTCGACCGCAGCAACAGCATCAGCAAGCACAGGTGGCAGGGCCAAGAAGACATAAAAAGTAACAGTTGCACAGCACTTCATTCTGCAGTTATGATAAAGCCGCACAGCTGACTCCGCAATGCCCAAAGGTCAAAAATTATCCTGACAGGAGTTAAAGGCTTTTAAGAGTCATTTATGTTTGTAATTACTTCTCGTCTACTCTCTATGTACGAGTGTAAGAGATATTTTCCTCTCAGATGACTCAATACCTGAGATATTTTTGTATGAAACCTCTATATATTCCCCCTCGCGTTTGTTTAGAGGGGTTGGACTTCGGATGTAAGAAATCTCTTGATATCTCTTCTGTTACTCTCATATTGTAAACTCTCAGATAGCTAATACAAAGAACGATGGGATTTCTCCAAACATTGTCTCTCATGATGGCTTGCTGGTGTGTGGCTTAAAGTTGCAGGATTCCTGTGTATTCCATGGCTCAATAAGTTTTCTCGTTACTCTCTGTTATATGTATGTTTGTTATACTTTCATTATATCTTTCATGCTTTCCATGGATTCAATATCTAAATGGCCAAGAAAAAGAATAGTCCCAGGATTTAATCTTTGAATACCCTGGACTCAATCCTAGCCATTTCATATGTTTTCCTCAGCTATAGTATTTAAAGACTAATTCTTCAGTGCTACCTTTAATACTATATCATCACAAGAACATGTTACTTCAGGAATTCAAGTAATTGCTCCTAAATAACAGACCTCTTTCACACTAGTCAGCTCAAGTAAAGAATCCTTAATTGCTCTTTGCTAAGTTGTTCCTCACTTCGCTCTCACACTTTATAATTTGTTTCATGGAATACATACAGGCCCTGTAGTCACACCCACACTCAAGTAAAGATCTCAAGGGAACAACGGTCAAAGACCCCATTGCCCAATGGATTAGTTTCACCTGAAGACAGACTCTAAATGTTATCAGAAGCATCCTCCCAACCAAACATAAAAAACAACCAAAAATTCACTTCATAACTAGCCTAAAACCTTAACTAAAACAGTGACAAACCTAACGGAGAGAGCCCTCTCTGACTACAGCTGGGCTAGAAGCTGTAGCCCAAAGATTGGTTAGTGGTTACCCCGGCTGTATTCCCTAAGGAGTCATAGGGAACAACCTGGGTGTTAACAGTTTAGACCCAAAAGCTCAAAATATTATTCAAAAAACAAAATCATCCTTGTCCAGTTTCGTGTTGACTGATGTAGGACGCGTCATTGCCTACCTTTCGACAAATTTCTTCCTATCGACTTCAACACTCTATCTAGGAGGATAACCTAGAAACAAATTCAGTGCCTTGGTGCTTGCAGACATTAGTGGCAAGTTACCTTGTGTTTGATCACAGGTTTTCATTATTGGCTCTTGGTTAAGTGATTCTACGAGTGTTTGAAAACAAAAAATCTTTCGCACTCATTAGTTTGCATTGTGCATCTTGGAGACCATCACCATTATTGGTGGCCTTCCTCTCATTTGTTAACAGTCTCCATTATTGGCTAGTAATCAGATGATTTCGTGCATGTTCGGTGAAGCAAGAATCAAGACCTTAGGTAGAGGCTTGCCTCATTCAGCCTTGTTTCCTCTCCTAAGCTACGATATTGTTCTTTGGAGACAACTATTTCAAGATGATCTATTATGACATTAGATCCACCCTATGCCATATTGGCGACCAGCATTGTTATATCTTCGAGGAGAAAATTACTCTGACATAGCTACTAAGCATGGAAATGCTCGAATCAGGACATGATTTTAGCAGTTTATATATATGTATCTTTGTTGTATCAGGTTTTCCTCATCGCCCGAAACTTCTCTCTGTCTCTACAAATATTTTGACAACAATTTACAGTGGTTTTTCATAAAGTATTTCAGCCATCATCTCTGCCTCTGATCTCATACTTTAGGGAGCATCTGTTATCGGACAAATTGACCTCCTAATCAACTCAGAGGAGAAAGACAAGATGATTGAACCAATGATCACAATTGCAGGCCCAGAATCCACACACTGACAACCTGCTTTATAAAGCTTGTGACCAAGCATAAAGGAGCATTAGTCACCCTGCTAACTCTTGTTGTTAGACCAAGGGGAGAATTAGTGAACTTAAGTGATGTTCAAAAGGTTATGCCAATGAATCTGCTCATAAATATCTAGATATTAAATCCCTAAACTTGTGCTAGAAAAGCAAGGAAACTCCAAAAATCAAGATATTTGGAGAAATTCTATTTCGAGAATGAAGGCAAATGGGAAAAAGTTGGTAAACAAGGCAGGTTCATGGTTCTCGCCCAAATGAACTACAGATGGAGCTTGGTAGCCCTAATTCGATTGCTATATAAGAAATGAGAGGGCCATTGCAAAGGGGATCAGAGCATTTGGAAGGATAGCCCATAGAGCTATTGTGAACTGTCATATTCTTGAAGGAGCTAGCTGAAAGAAGGAGAGAGAGAGAGGAAGAAGGGGTAAGGAAGGCTGATACAATGGGTTGTTGTAATCACTCTTCCATTCTGAATATAGGACTACGGTTGTGTTCCCTACTCCAAAGTGCCGGTCATATTGTGCATTTATTTGTTCATTCTGATGCTTTTTGTTTTGAGTAGATAAGTTAAACATTTATACATGTTTGTTATGGATTCTTACATTAATTATTAGAAGTGTATGCTGTGATTGGTTTGCTTTGTTCTTTTGTGCAGGAATCGTCTTGGAGCTGGTTAGGAGGATTTCTTCTTACTGCACGGAGATCCCCAAGCAAATCTAGAAAGAAACAAAGGTGATCCTCTTCCCTACCCTATCAATATATGTCTGATAGATGAACATGTGTGTAATAGGTAGCTTTTGCAGATAACCTTATGGTCTGTCGAAGGTCCTGGGAAGACTTTCAAGAGTAGTTTTCATCCCGTGCATTTTACCCCATAGCAATAGTGAGGGGTTGCCTTCTAGGGCAAAAAAGCCTAAATTAAACATAACTTCTACCTTCAGATCTCCGCCTAATGAACGGCCCAGATTGACTAGAAATTACTATACTTTTACAAGGAAATTTTACATCTATTCTTAGCTTTGGAAGCGCTGCCCCCGAAACCCCCTGCTGGGGGGGCTCCCCAAAAGCCGCAGTCGCCCCCCCAGACCCCCCTGCAGTGAATATTTTATGGGCAACTTTGTCGCCCCATTTCGAACTAGGGTCCAATACAGCGATACCTTTGAATACAGAAGATAATCAAGCTCCACACCCAACATTTAGGGTATACCCTCTTTACATTTTTTAAATTTTTTAATTTTTTTACAGATATGGAAAACCTTTGCAACAAGTAAAGGTATGAAAATATTACGTAGCTCATCAAGTCAATCATGATATATGACACCTATTGGTATAGGGGCATAACACCTCCCACGAATCATAGAAATTTTTTAGTTAGTTCTTTGAGGAGCGAGGAGTGGCCACAATGTCCCACTATTGGGGCTAGTGATGTATGATGTACATATGTGTCTTGGAACTTTTTCTTAATTCAGAAGCCTTTTCAGGCTAGCACATTTTCATGCATGTTTTGTAGATGTTTGTAAGACTATTCTTTCGTCATTTGTAATTCATGTTCGTTTCACATGTACTAAGATAGTTGAACTATTTCGGTTATTTTATTACTTACCTTGTTGGGAATGTGTTGTAATGGTTATCAATGTTATCTCATCCTTGTGGACTACTTTATATGATATTTGAAATACCTTCCTCGCTTATTGGTTATAACAACCATCACATCTGTTGTGGACTACTCCACCGAATGGTGGATGGGTCTTCCCTTATACTTTGGTTTTAATGATTGTCACATCCGTTACTGACTATTCCACTGGATGCTGGAAAAACCATTCCTAGTTCACGTGTGTATCTTCCTAGGTGGTACTATTACCTCTCACTTAGAGGCTCACGTTTCTCCCCATTTTGCCAAAACGAGAACCTTGGCATAATTACATCATGCACTCACCAGGCACACTTACATTATTGTTTGAAGATACGAGTGTAACACTCTCATGTGACGATAGCTAGAGCCAAGGCAGATATCTGAGTATATGGTAACCGGGCCTTTATACTAGATGGTACTCCTACACCAAACTGTGTGAGGTTTAGTTGGGACTTCATATCAGGGAGATCCCCTTGGTTGATAGATTTTCCATACCGTCAACACAACCAAAGGTGGCCACAAGGCCCTACACCATATCAACAACATATGCAAGGTATACACAATCCTCCTTCTTTCAATTCAAGTCATAATGCACCTATTTAGTCTTGGTATCCTCCAAACAACTCACCATGGTCCAACTGCCAAGGAAAGGGAAATAATGGCAAGGCATGCGACTGCTTTATTGGAGGGATTGTTCATGGATTGTGCTGATGAAACAAGATATTTGTGACACCCAAGGTATTAAAAAAATCACGAAAAAGTGTTTGGGAAAGACCTTTAGGTTCTGATCATGGGTAAAATGGATTTTCATTGAAAGTTTACCTTTAGAGTAAAAAGGTAAAATAAATTTAATGTAGAATTAATAATTCCCCAAGAGTTACATTCCTGGCATGTAGAATAAGAAGTAATTATTGACACACATTCATTGTTACCACCTTCCAAGGGAATGAAATAAGCCCCTATAATAATTCATTGATTTTCCTTTGTTATGGTTAAGGGAAAGCAAAATGGCTATTTTTAAAGGGAAATTTGAAATGTACTTCAATACCACAGGCATGTCCTTTGCTGCCAAAAACCATATATAGCCTCGATAGGGTCATATTTTAACCTATTGATTCGCCACTATCCCTTTTCACTTTTGAAAAGATTCAAAACTTCTTATTATTTCTTTAATTATTGACAAAATGCCATTGTTTTGGCATGGTAACTAGCAAATAACAATGTCATTCACTAGAGATAACGATATGAACAATCTGGATCGTGATGAGACCTCCTATCATGTAATCTAATGATCGAAGGCCATTACCCTGGCTTGGTGACCAAAGCGGTAATGACGCCACTGTTGGCTATGTGGGGCCTGACCCAGGTTCAGCGGTGAGTTTAGCAAAGCAAATCTTGGTACTATTGGCACTTTCAGCAATAGTCTGCAGAGCGCAGACTGAAGTCTCACCTGAAGTAGTATGGGAGGTGCTAGAACTAGGTTTCCGCACCCTAGGGATGTCTTGATGAGGGTTCTAGAGGTTCACAATCTCAACCAGCATGCTGCGCTACCCTACGCAGCTTTCTATCCTTTGCAACCCATGTGCACCTTTGTGAATACAATATTCTTCCAATCCAATCTTTAGTGTGCTATTATATTAGTACTTAACTTAGTTTGTATGGGCCCAATGTTCTTATTACTCATTCAATTTTTAGATAAGCACGTGTATTTGAAAACAATATAAATGCATAAAGATAACCAAAGCATAGAAATACAGATCTACAAACAGACGCACAATATTATGAATCAAACTTATCTTTATTAATACTCTAGTTCAATTACAGACCTGACTCCGCCTTGCACATTTAGTTGTAGGGGTCCACGCACTCAGCTGCGGAGCCTCTACCTACCACTATGACCCAATACACTACAGGTTCACTTCTATCTTCTAACCATGCTTTCGCATCTATCTATTGCTTGTCAAAACTCTAAAAAACTAAGTTTACATTTAGAGCCTCGCTCTATTTATACAATCCCATGGTCAGCGGACCATGGGTAGGCCGACATAACTTACATTGAATTACGTTAGTTTAGGGCAAAAAACCCTAGACTCTCGCACTCTGTGCCCTCATTTCACGGGGTCTTTACATTACATTGATAAAAACGCGGGCTTTAAGCCCCAAAAACATGCTATGTGGGGATCTGCTACCGAAAAGGCCCCCAACACAATCATTGTGACTCGTCTCAAATCACTGCTGGTGCGGAAATATTTGTACGAAGCCCCTCCATCTATGTCTATGCTGCACGAAGGTCCGCAACACACTGTTTTTCCATCTGCTGGATCTGCTCTAGTCTTCCTGTCGAATGCTTGCTTTCAGGGGCAAGTCCCCGTCTTAAAGCATTCATCGCCTTCACTTGTGCGAGATTTCATTCGATATCGGTAGTGATGTGTAAAGCCTCATCAATCCAAGGCTGGACACATACTTTAAGTACTACCTCCTTTTGTCATGTGGCATCCACCTATTCCTTCAATGCATTCGCCAACCGCTGGGTTAGGACAACCGTCTGTGCTATTCCACGCACACTATCATACTATACTTGAAGCTCCCGCACCTCTATTTCCAGGCATTGTATGGTGGGTTCCTCCTGTAAGGAAGTGAGGACCTTGAAGGATTCTTCCAACATACCCATACAGGCCTACACTG
The DNA here is from genome assembly GCA_000404065.3 of Pinus taeda. Classification (NCBI taxonomy): domain Eukaryota; kingdom Viridiplantae; phylum Streptophyta; class Pinopsida; order Pinales; family Pinaceae; genus Pinus; species Pinus taeda. The sequence goes on from APFE030579148.1 coordinate 61,228, forward strand.
CCTGTCCTATTTCCTCCAACCCTTTTTGGATAGCGTCCACGCGCTGTTCTCAAACTTGCGGAGGAATGGACAACTACGCCTTTAATTGCAATTCAACAATCTGCAGGTTGAGGTCTAGCTATATCCTCGTAGCTTCCTCCTTTGCCTCACAGAATCCACTAGCCAATTTGTGGATCCACATTACGATTGGTAGGTCTGTTGCAATTTCCATCTCTGGGGTGCGGTGACATGCTTCCTCTACGATTTGCTCCAGTTGCTGGTTCTACGCCACCACTTAATCGCATTGTAGGCTAAGCTGGTTGATGTTGATTCATTGTTCACTTAGCATTTGTACTACGTATCCTTCCCTAGCATAAATTTCTATTGTTGCTCTGTCCTGCAGCTGGTATAAAAGATCCCACAGAAGGGTGTCCAAGTTTAGGCCGAGTCCCTTGATTCGTCCTACCGTGGCTCTATCCTCCATGATGTCTGCTGTCAGTGCTCCTTCCAGCAGTGCAACGGTGTTAGCAATTTTAGCCCGCAATAACTGCTCTATTGTTGATGTTCCCACGGCATCGTAGGTGACAATTGTTCCCTCTTGTGGGGGCCGCACTTGAAGTCCCTAGAGTTGTGCCTTGAGGGCACCCAACACATTCTATTGCTCCGTTATTTCTTCCTAGAGCGCTTTCGTGGTGACCTCACAAACTGTGTCGCCAATGTCATATAGATCACCCTTTGTCAGTGTAATAGGCTCCCCATCCAGTTTGGATGCCTTTGTCTTCTTTCGTGGCCTTGTTTGTTCTGTACCGCACGACCGTTTCAGTTGTGTTGATGTTGTGCCCAAGTCTGCACCTTCCACTATGCCATTTGTTCCCTGTCTTGTGGTCAGATCTGAGCCTCTTCCTTGCTGCATTGTAGTTTCCCCAGTTGTCGGTGCTGTCACTGCTTTGTCCGCAGTCTTGGTCTGCTCTGTAGTAGCCTTTGCTACCTCACGGGAAGCCCTTACCTCCTCGATGAATTGCTTGTTCCACTTCTGTTGTGCTAGTAGCTTGGTGGAATCCTTCTATCTTTGTATCACTGCCTCATTCTGTAATGCCAGATCCGGGGCGCGTCACTCAGGTGGCCATGTGTCAAGCACCACGAAAACAACATCATCAATCGCGATGAAGGGGAGTTTGGTCCATTTCTGCTCTGAATTCTTCTGCGTCCTGATATACACATTGTGCATATCTGCCTTAAAGTCTGCAAAGATTCACAAACTTTCATATACCATTAGGGATAGGCGCAACCATTTGTTGATCCACATCCGTACGCTTGCCTTTGTGAGCATCTAGAAGATCTTGGTCTCATGGATTCATGTGGCATCCCTTGTCACCCATAGCGACACGTATTTTGCTGCCTCTAGCAAGTCTTGATCAAGAGGAGGAAACTGACTGTCCTTCGACAATTCCCATGCGACCAACAAGATGGATAAGAGCAACCACGCATAGTGGAAGGTCTTACTCTACTCTTGGGTCTCCTTGCAATTCATCAGGAACTCCTCACAGAGGAATTGTGCCCATTTGAACTGTACCCCCTCAACACATAGCTCGGTCAGTGCGATGACCATTGCTGGGACCTCGTTGTCATGACATTTCCTCATCACTTTTCCTGCTAGCAGTTGGGTGGCTATAAGCACCCCTTTGTCTTGAATGCTAGTAATGGCATAGCCCCTATGCTTCTTCTCCAACTTGTGTTTCTTCTTCATGGCCTCTACGAGCACCAAGTCTCCACTTTGGCCAGCTATTTCCACGAGGTCCCTTCCCTTATAGGGAAGCCGAGAAATCCTATGAATAAGCTCCGTCGTGATGGGAATTGACTCCTCCAGCCACAAGTACCCATCATGCACTAGGAAAATCAATTGTTTGATGACGAATATCATGATTGGTGCCCAGTGAAAGTGTGGAATCCATAGTAGGTGGAGTAGCCCAGCCTCCTCCACCCCATGCATCCATTTTTGTGGCTGTAGCGCTATAACTAACCCTTCCTTGCTTTGTTTCATAAGTTGGCTAATCTCCAAATGTGGGAACCTTTCGCTGTCTGCAAGGTCCCAATCTTCAAATTTCATTGTGGGCAAGCGGCCCAGGACTAAACCCTCAAATAGAATTCCATCTGGGAGGAGTGAGGTTTCAAGTGCGCTCTTAATAACATCCACATCCTTGGGTACTTTTTCTTTCCCTCTCCATGGGGGACATATTTGGGCAGTTTTGCTGCAGTGCGCATTGGCTGAATGTCTTCCACCATTTCTTCATCTGGTTCAATCTCTTCTACAAAGTCCTGGAGATCCTCCTCCTCATCATCTGTCTCAGGATTAATCGTCTTTCCCTTGTCTTCCATAGACATTTTACCAACCATCAGATTTCGCGGGGACATGCGGACTGGTCCTGTTGCCTGTGGATCCGTCTTGGGCCTCAACGTTCGGGGAAATTTTTGAATTTCTGGTCCCACTTGCAATGAAGGGATCTGGGCGGCTTCTTCAGTGGTACTTTCGACAAAACCCACACCTCTCCTGGTAGTTTTCATCTTGTTTGAGCTGTCTATAGTTGTTCGTGACTTTGGAGGCTCAAACACCGTTTGGTGCTCAACACTATGGCCTCTCTTTAATAGCTCAAATCTCAAACAAACAAGTGTTGTCTTGTGGCCCACCTTGGTAGTTTTATAGCATTATTCGAATTTGAATTTGACCATTCCCCCCATTTCTGAGTCATTAATGCATTCTTGGTGGTAGATCCCAAATCTAGTTCCGACTCCGTGTCTTAATTTCCCACCGCCCACTCCTCATTGTCATAAATTGGATATCTTGTCATGAATAGTGACACCAACAGTTACTTCCCAGCCTACCCACGCGGCAGCGCAACCCCCTGTGTTCAGACGCAACGTGTGTGTCATAATGATCGTACGTGCAACCTCCTTGTCGCCCAGCTCCCATACAGACTCTTTTATAGTCCTGTGCTCTCTTTCAACTGCTTAGAGCACTGAGATTGTGCTTCCTACGGATAGTCAGGTGGTCGCACCACCGGTGTGAGGCTTCAAGTCACCTTCCAACCTGGTCTGCAGGCCTTCCTTAGTTACCCTCGCGCTAGTCAGTGCTTGGCGTTCTTCCTTATGTGGTATGCTTCCCTAGTTACTTTGTCTAATAAGGTGTGGTCACAGCGATGGTAGTAGAGCCAAAAATTCTCGGCGACGATCTTCTAATGTAGTGGTATGGCTTCCCATATCTTGTCCTATCCTTCTATCGACGTGCCATGCTTGTACGATTTTGGTTTACAATTTTCTAATTTCCACGTCCATTAACATGCTTTTCTGCTTCAGTCGTACCCGATCTTCTTCAAGTTTGTGAAGTTCAAGGTTCCCTCACCGAATGGCTTCTTGAATATACATATGTTTGCCCATGCACAACTGTATATTCCCTTCGTTCTGGTCCTCGTGTGCTATCCCCATTATGGGAGTTATTGCGTGAGGATTCTTTTTCAAAGCTATGGCCTTGACTTTGCTCATCATCTTCGGAATCATTCTTGTGCTTAGGTTCTTGTGCATGGCCCTATAGGCCCATCGGACCACTGGTACCCGTAGGTCCCAATCACTTTGTCCCTCCTGGTAAACTTTGTTCATGACTCCACATAGATTTTTGAATGCTTCGACCTGGAATATTCATGGTGTGTGTCATTTTTCCTACTGCTGCATCTGGTTTTAACTTTCAATCCTTCGTTGGGCTGTGCTTGTATGGACTGCGTGGCACACGTTTGCACCCATCGACACAGGTGGGCACACAAGCTACATCGCTCTGGCTGCCCAGCTCTCATTCGATGTTGGGGGCTTCTAAATTGTAAGTGCATCTGCCTTCTACATTCGCACCATTTTACAATGGTCTCCTGATGTGTACTCCACCATCATGAGCATGTTGCGTGCAGTGCCCATTCCAGGGCATCATACCACTGTTGTTCTAGTACTGTACTTTCAGATTTGTCTAGGAATTCATCGAATGATGTCACTCCACCATATCTTGGAAGTTCCCTTGCCTCTGTCGTCACACAGCGAAGTGATCTAATCATCATGTTGCAATTCAGCGTTGTCCCTTCATGTAACCGATTATGCCAACATTCTACTTCTTCATCTGAATCCGAAGTACAGGAGCTATTGCACTCCCACGAGATTCTCCCATCTATAGTCAGGTTCACCCAATCCTAGTCTCATGCTATTATCTAGTAAATACAATCCATCTCATCGTTGCGCACTAGTTTAGTGTAGTGCACTCCTTCGGCTGGGTCTAGTGGGACTACTATGCGTAGGGACTTCTTCTCGAATATCATCTTCCACTTCTTCGGATTGATAACTTTGTTCATATCAGTGGCCCAGTCTATTCCTAATAATGCAAGATAGGGATTGCTGTCATCGACAATCTCTATTACTTCAATGTCCATCTGTGTGCTTGTGCCTTCGATATCAACTATTACCTCTTGCAACCTCCCCATGGGAAAAATCTTCTTTTGGTTCACCATTTGTAATTGAATAGGGAACCACTACAACGCGGACCTGCCCATGCATTCCCATGTTTTCTTTGGTAATACATTCATGTCTGAACCCAGGTCTAGGATTACCTGATCCATTTCATACTCACCAATTTGTGTAGTCAACCTAATCTCCCTTCCAATGCGCAATGTATGCTTCCCCAATTTCTGGACTTTGTGTAGTTCTCCTAACCCTGTGCACCTAGTGATCAGCTCTTGTAGTCCCTTAACTGCCTTGTTGTCGCGTAGCAGTTTCATGCATGTCTCTAGAAAGGTAGTAAGCATAGAAGGATCCATCCCTGGCTCTGGTTGATCCTTACTACCTGAAGTAGAGGCCTCCATGAAACCCTTCTTAGCTTCCATGAAAGTCTCCTTTGCGCTTTCTAAGTCAAACTCAGGTTCCCGTGTGGGAGCCTTGCATACCCATGTATCTTCCTCGAGCTACTTCCCCTTATCCTCCCCTGTGGTTGCCCCTCTTCTGAGCATCATGTTCACATTTGGGTCTTCTTTACACGGTTCAAACCTCATCATTTGGATATTTTATTCGGAGGAGGCTGGAGTACCCCTTTCTCGCGCATCTATGTGATCAATGTAGGACAATCTATCATTTCATGGTCAAAGTGAGCACAGTATGAACAAGATATTCTCATTAGGTTGGTACAATCGCGAGCATAGTGCCCTCGTCCTCCGTAATTGTAGAAAATTAACTATCTACGACCCCTACATGGTCCCATTCCTCCTCGTCCTCGACCTTGCCTCTGAAATCCAATGTGTGCCGTCCCTGTAGCTAGGTCAAGGCTTCACATTTCCATCTACATTCTATAAGTTGGGGTCAGATCCATCATTAACTCATAGCTGCGACAAGTGCGCTCGTCGTGGCCTACCAACCTACAGAAATTACAAAACAACTATTGGGGAGTCTGTGTATACTTCTGCAACAAATGACAATTATACATCATGTGTTTTCCTCCTATCTGATAGATCATGCACCATAGCGCAAGTGTCACACTTGGCCCTGCCTATGCCTCTGGTCGCAATGGCATTGGTCCCCCTCCTGCAAGTACTTCACGAATTCTAGAAATTGATCATTGTCATGGCCCTAGCCTTTGCATTTTATGCACCATACTTCCTCGTGCTCCTCTGGCCATAGTGCCCTATCCTGCTTCAAGCTATGTATTTCCAAGCAGAGATTCTGTAGTTGTGTGTGGATTTGTTGAACTCCTAACCCAAGATCTTGTATCGGGGTCTCATGCAACCTCATTGCTATTTCCAACGATTCGGCCTGGGTTGAAATCTTATGTTGTGACAGGTCATCCTCAGGTGCGGTGTCAGAAATGCCACAAACCATGCATGGTTCTGCGCATCTGTTAGCGTCATATTAGCCTCCTAGATCATACTCTTCAGTCGTTAATCCAGATCCTAGGGGGTCTCACCTGGAAGCATCATGATCTCTTTATACCCGATGATTGACTGTGTTTCTGATTTCGGCCAGCTAAATTCTCTAGTCAACGCATTCTGGATCTTTGTTATTGCTGCATTTGGGTGGTCATTAGAGTGCTTGATATACCACATCAACGTGCGATCCTGCAGCGCACTCACCAATGTATCCTTCTTAATGTTGTAATCCATAACCTCTTGCGCTTCCCACACTGCTCTTACCATGAACCAAAACTAGTCTGTATCCTCATTCCCTACTCCTCTAAATACGGATAGCTTGATCGCGCTCACCATGTTGAACTGCGGGGTTGGTGGAGGTTGAGTGGGTGAAGATGGAGGTGAGGGAGGTGAAGTTGGTGGTGGCATGGGTGGAAGTGGTAACTAAGGAATGCGCTGCCATATCAAACTGACTACACTTCTCAGAGAGACTCAAGTGAGCTCTTCCTCACTCTCTCGTGAAGGTGAAATTAAGGGACTAGTTCCTAATTCCCCGCTACCTTTGTATATCTTTCCGCTCTACATTGTTCCAAACATTAATGTATTTGCATAACCCTCTTTTCACATAACAACATCTTAATCCAGGTATTCAAAGACTTACTGTACTTACCTTGTGGTCCCTTTAGAAAACATCATTTTGCTTTGTTGTAGCTCATGGTCATGTCTATCGCGAACTCAGTGATAAATCCCCTTATTATCTGGTCGAGCCAATGGTCCACAGATCACGCGATCTTGCGTTTTGATATCTCTATTCTGTGCACTAATTCCAGAGTCCACACTATCATTTGGTCAAGCCTACACCTTCCCTGGATGTCGGCTAACCTTGCGATCCACTTATACAGTCCATAAGGAAAGGATGGAAAGAAAATATCATGGATTTCCGTATACACATAGCGATCCAGCCACCTTTTCTTGAATACTTGCGGAGTTCTGTTTTCCTGTGTCGTGAATTCGTGAATCTGTTTGTCCAACCACTCTTCAATTTCCTTCTTTGTTGGGTTCTAGTGGCATGACATTAGACATCCGTTAGGTAGATCGCAATCCCAGCAATAGAGCCATTTGTTGGCTACGTGGGGCCTAACCCAGGTTCAGCAGTGAGTTTAGCCAAGAAAATCCCAGTACTACTGGCCCTTTTCAGCAAAAGTCCATGGTGTGCAGACTGAAGTCTCACCTAAAGTAGTATGGAGGGGTGCTGGAACCAGGTTTCCGTACCTTAGGGATGTCTTGATGAGGGTTTTAGAGGTTTGCGATCTCAACCGGTGCACCACACTGCCACACGCAACTTTCTATCCTTCGCAACCCGTGTGCACCTTTGTGAATACAGTATTCTTCCGATCCGATCTTTACTGTGCTATTATATTAGTACTTAACTTAGTTTGTACAGGCCTAATGTTCTTATTACTCATTCAACTTTCAGGTAAGCATGCATATTCGAAAACAATATAAATGCATAAAGATAACCAGAACATAGAAATATAGATCTACAAATAGACACACACTATTCTGAATCAAACTTATCTTTATTAATACTCCAGTTTAGTTATAGACCCTACTCCGCCCTGCGCACTTAGCTGCAAGGTTCCGAGCACTCAGCTGCGAACTCTACTAGGCCTCTACGCACTCAGTTGTGGAGCCTCTACCTACCTCTACGACCCAATGCACTTCAAGTTCACTTCTATCTTCTAACCATGCTTTCACATCTATCTATTACTTATCAAAACTCTAAAAAATTGTCTTTACATTTAGAGCCTCACTCTATTTATACAATCCCATGGTCCGCGGACCATGGGTAGGCTAACATACTTTATATTAAATTACATTATTTTAGGGCAGAAAAACCTAGACTCTCGCCCTCCGCTCTTGCATTTCACGGAGTCTTTACATTACATTGACCAAAACTCAGGCTTTAAGCCCCAAAAACATGCTATGGGGGGATTTGTTGCCTAACAACCACATTAGATCTTATGATCATGATAGTTACGCTCATGATGAGACCTCCTATCCTTTGTCCATTATCTTCCTTTATTGTCTTATTATGATAAAATATCATTGAATGGGGTATCTTATCAACTTAAGAGTTAGGGATGGTGTAAAAATCATCACAATGATTACCTTTTTAGTTCATCATTTTTCTACCCAAAATTTTTTTTTAATGAGATCAAAGAATTACATGAAACTTTTGAATAGAAAGAAAAAATCTTCTGGTGGTATTTTGAAGAAGTGTAGGATAAATATCTTTATAAACTTACAATATCGTGATTGTTTGAGAGGTTTGGGAGTTTTTTGAATTCTACTTTAAAAGTTTCTTATAATATATTTTACAATGGCAATTGTTCAAGAAAGTTATTAATTTTACCATGATTCTAAGGACGGATTCAAAATCAAAGAAAGAATTCTAAAAAACCAACTTAATGTCGGAAAAATAGTTAAAACTAAAGGGAACATAAATCACAATCAAGGAAGCAAAAACTATAACAAAGGATTAATAACTGCGACTAAGGAGACAATGACTATGACTAAGGGAACAACAGTTGTAACAAGGTAAAAATGGTTGTGATCAAGGGAACAACAACTGATGCTAAGGGAACAACGATTGATACTAAGGGAATAACATCTATGACAAGGAAACAATGGTTGTGACCAGGGGAACAATAGATGGGACTAAGGGAACATCAACTACAACTAAGGGAACAATAGCTGTGATAAGGGAACAACAACTACACCGAAGGGAACAACAACTGCAACTAAGGGAACAACAACTGTGACTAAGGGAACAACAATTGTGACCAAGGGAACAACACATGCAACTAAGGGAACAACAATTGTGACCTAAGGGAACAACAACTATAAATTAAGGCAATAGCAACTAAAACCTAAGAGAACGACAACTACAACCTAAGGGAACAACAACTACGACTTAAGGAAACAACAACTATGACCTATGGGAACAACAACTGTGACCTAATTGAACAACAATTGTGACCTAAGGAAACAACATTCCCCCATGTATTATTATATTATGAATTTTATTTATTATTTTTATTTTAATTTTTTAAACAATTTCCTCAATAAATAATTACTTTATGTATAAAATAGAAAGAATTTCAAAAAATGATGCTTTAGTGGGTTGTAGCGATGGGGTCACCTCACCGATCAACTAAAAATTGCAAATTCAAATCATTGTTTACCTCATGAAGAAAATACTCTCGCGTAACCGGTCTTTGATATAGGCGTAATCAGTGTCCATTGGCAAGGAGAGATATGCCAAACCCACAAATGGTATTAAGGCTCACTGTACCATTGTCACGAACTTCAGTGACCTCATATGGTCTAAGCGATCTAGTTTGAAGGTTCCCTGAGAAATCCTGGAATCTAGAATTGTAAAATAGTTCTCAATCACCTTTTTGTAAATCTTTCTTCTTGATAAGGAGATCATCCATTTGGCCCTTTGTTGTTGAACAATAGTTGTGACCTGTAAGGCTGCTAGACATATTTCATCCAATTCATTAAGATGTTGCAGGCAATGTTTCTGTGCTTCTTTCAAATCCAGTCCAACTTCCCTTACAGTTTTGATAGTCTTAGTTTAAAATTCTATCGAGAAAATGGGTTCCTTCCCAAAAATGAGCTAGTATAGTGAATACCCAGTAGTGTTCCACCAAGTTGTTTAACTAGCCCATAGGGCTTCGGGAAACTTGGAAAACCAGTTCTGACGGTTGGTGCATACAATTTTGGTTAGAATCACCTCTAAAACTTTATTGGTACTTTCCACTGTCCATTTGCTTGAGGATGGTAAGGGGAAGTAACCCTGTATTTGATGGGATACTTTTGCATTGTAGTAGAAATCTTGTGGGCAATGAATTGTGAACCTCCATCTGTGATGATCTCTCTGGGAAATCCATATTGTATGAATATTTCAAACAGGAAGTTAATAACTACCTCTTTTGTAGATTTTTAAAGAGCTACCGCTTCCACCCATTTAATCACATAATATGTGCAAACCAAAATATATGTCTTTCTGTTTAAGGGTGGATTAAGGGGGCCCATAAAATCTAATGCCCATATTTCAAAGGGTTCAAGTACAATTTGAGTTTGTAGGGGAATTTCATCAGCTTGAATGGGATGACCCATCCTCTGTTAGCTATCACAACTCTGGACATATTTTTTTGGGTCCTTAAATATCGTGGGCCAATAGTAGCCCATCTACAATACTTTATGCCTAGTCCTCTGATCAACAAAATCCCACCAAATGATTCGTCATGGAAAGCCTTAAGGATATTATAAATATTGTCTTCCCTAATGCATCTGTCGATTTAAAGAGAAGACCCCATGTGAAAGAGATATTTGTCAATCTAGGAAAAGCGCGCACTATGTTGAATAATAAGCTTCCTTTCCCAAGATGGTTAATTTGCTGGTAGTTTTCCTACTACCAATTAGTTTGCCACATCTGCATACCATGGTGTTTTGACTGTTACAGAAAACAGGTGTTCATATGGAAATTGATCTTCCACAGGTAAAGAGTCGGCTATTACAAGGATTTTGGATAAAAATTTTGTGACTAGGTTCTGTTTCCCTGACCAATATTTTATGGTAATGTCAAATTATTGTAATAAAAAAAGCCAATGTGTTATTCGACGATTAGTAATAGGTTTATTAGCTAAATATCTAATGAATGAATGATTAGTGTATAAAAAAATGAGATATCCTGTTATATAGTGACAAAATTTATTTATAGAGTAACCAATAGCTAAAACTTCTTTTTCCATCACTTTGTAGTTCAGCTCTACTAGTGTAAGATTCTTGCTAATATAATAGATAGAATATGGCTTTTTATCTTCTTCTTGCCCAAGTATGGTTCTTATTGTCGTATCAGATGCATTCGCTGAATATCGAATGGAATTCTCCAATTTGGCCCTCATAACACACGGGCTATTGAGAGCAACTTTTTAAGATCTGCAAAAGCAACATTGCATTTGTCAGTCCATTCAAATTCCACATTTCCCGTTAACACATACAAAGGTTCTGCTATCTTTGAAAAATGTGTTATAAAGCGTCGATAATAACCAAAATAACAAAGGAAATTGCGTACCTATGTTTGTGTACAAGGAGTACACAACATAAGAATTACCTCAATTTTTTTTGGATCGAATTGAATACCTACAACAAAGATATAATTCCCCAAAACTATGGCTTATGTCATCATCATGTGGCATTTCTTGTTTCTAAGTCATATTCTAGTGGCAATACATCGTTCAAGAACTTTCTCCAGATTTTGTAAATCTTGCTCAAATCCATTACCGTAGGGGATAAAATCATCCATGTAGAGTTCAATTCCTTCACTGACTAAATCAGAAAAATATTTAGGATTTCTCTCTAGAAGGTGGCTAGTTTATTACATAGCCCAAATGGTAAAACTATGTATGCAAAGGTTCCCCATGGATAGGTAAATGTGGTTTTTTCCTGATCTTTAGGAGAAATTTGGATTTGATTGTATCCATTGAAACCATCAAGGAAAGAAAAAGAATCTTCCCAGCAAGAGTATCAAGGACCTGATCTAAAAAAGGAAGAGGAAATGATCTTTTCTTGTAGCTTTATTCAATTCCCTATAATCTACATAAATTATCCATTTTCCATTTTTCTTGGGGACCAGCACCAGAGGTGAAACCCACTCGCTGTCTGAAATAAGATATATAAAATTAACATCAACAAGATTTTTCAATTCCTATTTAACTATGTCCCTAAGGTGTGGATTTTATCTTCTTTGTGGTTCACCAATGGCACAGGCATATTTATCAATGGAAATATGATGTGGATATAATCAAGGGTTGATGCCTTTCATGTTGGAAAACTCCCAAGCGAAGGCCTGTTTATATTTCTGGAGGACCTGAATCAATTTTTCACGTTGTATTTCATCTAGATTAGTGCTGATGTTCAAAGTCTTCCCTGGTTAAATTTCAATGATATTATTGTTGTGAGCCATAGTTGTGAGTATATGATCATTATTTTGAACATTTAATGGGTCTCCCTGGGCCTCATTATCGAACATTGCTTTTAACATTTGGCACACTAGATTCCCGATAGTAGATGGCTAGTTAATAAAACCACTAATCACATCATCCTCAGTCTAGATTTTAAAAGTAAGAGCTTCATCTAAAGTAAGAGGAGGAGGCATATTTTCTTCCTGATATTTTGTAGGAGACAGTTGATAATTATTAATTGATAGGATAGGTCTGGCGGGTGGATATAGGATGAGGTTTTTAACAACAATCCCTTTTGCAATTGTCATATTTCCTATTTGACACCCAATATACACATCTGTAGTTACGAGCCATGGCCTTCCTAGTATTAGAGGTTGTCCATCCAACCAATTTCTAGGGTTGATAACTAGGAAGTATACTCGATATTCCCAGGAATCCACAGAGATGATAATATCTTCCAAAGTGCCTTTTTTTCTGACTATCAATATGTCGGCCAATTCCAACATAATTGTGGTTGGTGTAAATGTTGTAATCCCAAGGATCCCACAAGTTTCTACAGTCAAGATATTCATTGCAGCTCCTCAGTCCACAAGGGTTTTTGGAAGTTTCTGCCCCTATATTTGCACATTAACTACCATGTTTCCAAGATTGTCATACTTAATAGGTACTTGCTTCCCTAGGATAAGGTCATAAAGTGTTCCTAACACATGGATTGTAGGAGGGTATTTCGGTTTTCTTCCAAGATTATTAAAACACGGTTCCTTAATAGTTTTAGCATAAATTGGAACATCTCGAATAGCCTGGAAAAGAGGAATTTTAATACATAAATTTCTCAATTCCCCTATGAGATCAAAATCAGAATAAATCAGTGGTTTAATTACAGTAAGTCTCTTAGGGTATGGTGGAGCAACATCCATTGTTGTAGCGGACTCTTACTGATTAGCTAATTTATTAGGCGTTTCTATTTTTATAACTACAAGTGATGAAGAGTATTATGTTAAAGGATGATATTCGGTAAGTTTTTCATTGTCTACCTTCCCATTTTTCCCTACATCATCTTCTGGGAAGATCTTCTGTCCAGATCTTAACTATAGCTCATTACATTCGAAGGAGGTGGAGTCACATTGTGGATTTTTGACAATTTCCAAATATTGGAAAGGTCTATTATTAGGATTAATATTTGGGTAGGCAGGTAGCTGAGGATGCAATGGAGGTGGAAAATTTGGAGGTAATTTGAGAGGAGTTTGCGATGGTGCTTGCAATTGAGGTAGTGCCCCAATGGATGGGTTGACTGGTCTCGTAGGGTGTTGCCAATTCTGAGATCACATTGGTCCCTGTGTGGAGGATTTTTTTCAAAGGTACAAATATAGGTTATTTCAAGAATTTTTCCATGAGGATGTAGAATATTGTTCATTAGGCCATGAGGGCCAAAAAAGCTACTAATTTTCTCATAGCAGTGCAGAGTATGATTGTGATTTCCATTCGGTATTAGAAGGTTGTTGCCATTGTGATCCATGAATTTATTGTTGGGTATACTTTCCAGAATGAAAAAAAGCAGGATCTTGGATCATACCTGGAGGGCATGTTTGCCACTGTCGTCATTGCACCAGAAGGTATGTTGGCTAAGGATCTTCCATTGCCTCCTTGAACACAAATTTTAGTCTTGGGATCAAGGGAAAATGTTCTGCGGAGTGATCTTTGGCACATATGGCACATATTTCAACTGCATCCAGTGGGCACTCTTTGTGACTATGCTTCTTTCAGAAGTGTTATAGGCATATTTGGGCACTGCAACCCCAATCTCATATGTCCATAAACCAAGGGCTTCTAAACCCCTAAAAGTGTTGTTTCATACCCTAAAGGAGCAAGGTCAGCTCATTACATCATCTCCCAGAAGTTCTCCCTAAAAAACTACTCAGCACTGGTCAAAACTGGACCATACAGACTACTCAGTGCTAAGGGTGCGATGCATCTCACCTACTACATGTAGAAAGTGCGATGCATACTGAAAATCCCTTATGTAGGGTGCAATGAGTGAGAGAAGACAAATGGTAGAGGCAGTTGGCTAGGTGGAAACCCAGAGAATCTTCTAGAAACTGCCCATTTGACATTTGCCTCTCTGAATTCGCCCAGGGATGAGTAAGAGGTCATGAAATATCCAAGTGGAACCAAGAACTATCAGAGAAATGACACTAATCAAAATCCCAAAAGCTGACTCACCCACCTAAAAATATATATATATGGATCCCTCATCCTAGAGATCCAGAGGCTGTAATTTTGTATCTTGTAAGGAAGTGTTGTTGGTTTCTCTATGGAACATCATAGTGTTGGGTGATCTAGCTTTTCATGAGGTGAAGAGGGATTTCATGCTGGTAGGATGGCGTTGGGTTAGACCAATGGGTTGTAATCCTCTCTTCTACTACTTCTATCAATAAAGCTATTTGAGTTTTCCTCCATATTCTTGTATATCTTTGAATCTTATATTGATATATGCATTTGTATGGTTAATATATATATGATCCTATATTGTTTATGGTTATAGATCTCTATGATTTGATGGTATTATGCTGCTTTGACTCTACAGGTGTTCTTTGAAGCGGGACAAGTAAGGAGTGGCAAAGCTCTCTCAAAGGGGAGAGGAAACAAGCAAGGAGCCAAGCGAAAGACTGAGGTTGGTACTCTCTGCTTCTCTCTCATTTATCCCTCATAAAGGAAAACACAAGTGACTTTAGTTTGTTTGTTTATAAGATAGCTACCTATCTTAGTGGGACTAGTAGCTCTGAATGGACACTATTTTTCCCGATAACAAAATGGAAACACCACTAGGGAGCGAATAGCTTGTTTGCTTGCTTCTATTTGTTTGCTTTATAAACTACAGATGGAGCCTGAAGTTAAGCCAAGTAGCCTTCGACCTTCGAACTGCTTTCGGTATGCAATTGAAAAGTAGATCAACGCTGCTTCAGTCAATCTCCAGGTTAGCTTATGAACTAAAAATTTGACTTGCAAACATCCTAAGTGCCCTGGTGGTAGATCAAGTAATATCATTAGATCAACCCCTATGCTTTGTGTTTACTGCCTATCATTGGCTCGGCCTAAATCCCTGAACTAAGCTGAAAACTGTGAGCAAAAACCAAGCTCAGTCTCATCCCTAGACTATTGCACTGTCTCTCATTAGCAATAGGGATGCATCACACCTCCCGTGTGGTGTAGGTGAGATGCATCCCTATTTCCCCGTGTTACAAGTGCGATGATTAGGCGAAACTATTTCTGCCTCCAGATTTTGGTTTTTTCTTCATTATCTTCAACTTTATTCAGTGTTTTTGTTGTCTATGATCAGTATATCATTGTTGAAACTCCCTTCCTTTGCATTATTCAGCCTCCATTGTTCAAAGAATTGTGAATCTTTTTATGTATTTTCATCATTTACAGTTCTCCTTTGCAAACAATAGCTTAATCGAACTATCGTCTTTTGATTTGAAAGTGTCGCAAGTATCATTTTTAGTCAAAGAAAAGAGTCCTCCTCTCTTTGATAGTCGATTACACTTTTTCCATTATATTTGATTTGAATTAATAGTATTTCAAGTGTCGAAAGTAGTTTTCAATTCAAAATCACAAAGTGTCGTCTTAGTCTTCCTTTTGTTTTTTGAAAAGAAAGTTGTTAGTATTGTCGCTTTGAAAGAAAATAGTTCAGATCTGTACTTAGCATTCTTTTGTCATTCACACATTAAGAAAGCAGAAAACAAATACATGCATGTGCATTTTCATTTAGATTGTGTGCGGAAATTGATTTAGGACAGTGCATCTTAGTGTGTGCTCTCTGCTCTATGTTGAAAGAACTTCACTTCTCTTTCCTTAGTAGCTAGGATTTTCATTGCAAAAGGAAAGTAAACGACTTTTTATCATCTTAGATTTCATATTTAGGAATTGTATATCTACATCACGTAGTGAACCTTAAAGGAAAACTTCTTAAGAAAGATCAATTGTAAAATAAATTTCAATGAACATAAAAACGCTTTGGAACCTAATGTACAACATCTAGAAGTCTAGGCTAGAGACGTATTCTAGCGTCGTAAAGCCTGGTAACTATCATTTTCATTGTAGGTTGGGTGGTTCCTCCTTTGATACGACAAGTGCCAGTACGGACTCATGCTCCCATGTACTGTTGAGTATATATTGGGATACCACAATAGGCTATATCCTTTATCCTTAGGAAGCCGTGTTTGTTGCCCTAACAATCACAATACACTGAACACAACATTCGGGAAGATTGACTGCCATGCCTTAAAAATTATTCTGTAGTTTTGTGATTGGTTTGGTAATCCCTCTGTCTAGATTTCCAGAGTAGTCACTTTCATTCCTTTTCAAACTCCTTAAAAGAAAAGGTCCATCTGAGCACTTGTCACTTCAGGCTCATTAAAAATCGAAGGCGACTAGAGTCTTCAGATTTTTCTCGACTCTTAAAAATTGAAAAAGCAAGTTGTGTCAAAGCGTCATAAAATTCATTTAATTCAGAATCACATTTTCCCCTTTTTATTTTCAGTTGATCAAGTAATCCACAATCGTGGAGGAAAGTCAATCAAAAACCCATTGTTCGCGAAGACTAACGAGTCAACCATCTTTGACTCCGAAAAAGAAACCATTCCGGGCCAAGCGATCTGTTTAACTGGGTCGAAGTCTCCTGGTTTATTTGAAACTTGTGTTTCAACATCCTCAGAGACTCCGATTACTCCAACTATTTCTGGTATCCCTGCCTCTACAGAAGAAGTTCTGCAGCTATAGGAGGACACTAGAACTGATCCTAGTGTAGCGGTAAACACTTCTATTTCTAAACCAGATCCATCTAGGGCTAATTTGGAAGGTGTTACTCCTCCAGCATCTATCGCTGCAGAGTCTATAACTTCTTCAGCACTAGAAATATTTTACGGACCTGACGGTCTACCTCTTCCACCTAGGTTGATTGCTATAGAAGAGATTGTGGAGGATATTCCATCCAGTACTCCATTGCATTTTGGAACTAGGATCCACCTATATCCTTGGACTACAAAAGTTAGTCACCCTTCATTGCAAGTTCCTGTAGAATTGCTAGGAAATCTTTTCGATAGACTCGATATGTCTGAACAACCACCGACATCTAGGACTGTGTCATTTGACACAATAATAGTAGAACCTCCTACTGCTACTCCAACAATGTTCGCCAGTGTACCATCTATCCAAACTAGCTCTCAACAGCTAGATGGAGTCCACCCAGGGACTGTCTCGATAGTATGGTCTATTTCTATTTGTTCATCCAGAACCTTATCTAGAATTTCTTATGTTGAGTCTCAGCAAATTGATCCTTCACAACAGTGTCAATTTGGGCAGTCTAGTTTCCAAAGGCCAATTTTTCCTTTGAACATTGGATTGCTGCAATATGGGGGGCAGTATGCCTTTTCATTATTCCCTCCAGGAGAACAAACATATGAGAGTTCACGACAGAATTTGGGTCAAGATAGAATCACATCCAGTGGTTGGGTATCAATACTGCCTCAACAACCAAGAGTTGTATATTCTATACAACCAAATCAACCTGTGTCAAATATTCCCACTATAGTGGCTATTGTGATGGTGTCGCAAGTACAAGCACTGCCCATTGTATGTCAACCTCCAGTCTCTCAGGTCGTAATACAACAACCTCTTATCTCTACGACTCAATTATAGTCACCGAGTAGTGGTTCCTTAACTGAAACGACTCAGGCTCAAACAGGTACTATAACCCCTCATCTTGGTCAAACATCCAATATTGGGCAACAACAAATGGTCTCACAGCCATGGCTGGTGCAATATCAACAATCGCAATTCCAGCAAACTTACCGAGGACCTGAGCAACAAACCTTTGCAAGTAATGGGCTTCCGTACATTCAAAACGGTTACCAACAATCATATCATAATGGTTACATCCATCAACCTTATCAAAGTTATCAACATCAAATACATTATGCTGGTATGCAAAGACCCACAGCTCAAGCGATCCCTTCTTATCCCGGGTATGCTTCGCCAAACCTAAATCAATAGTTGCCTTTCGTAGCAACTTTAGAATTACCATATCTGAATCGGTTCACAAATGATCCAATTGCTTATGCCCCTTGGTGGCCAGCGATTCCTCATAAACCTTTGTCATATATCCCTAAATTCAATGGAAATCCGGGTGAAGATCCATCGAATCATGTGATGACCTTTCATCTTTGGTGTTCGTCCAACACTCTCAATGATGATTCGATTAGACTTCACCTTTTTCAGCAAATGTTAACTGGTTCGACAACAAAATGGTACATCGAATTGCCTAGAGCTTCATTCGATAACTTCAGCACCCTCGCCACCACCTTTTTAACCCACTTTTAGTTACCCATAAGGTAGGAAAGGGGAACGAATCTTCTTACCAATTTTAAGCAGACGACAACCACTCACATATCTGATCATATTCATGAGTGGTGGCATCATCGTTGAATGGTAAAGACATATGTTCCTGATCAGTTGTTAGCTGAATGGTTTATTAAGTCACTGTTACCCTCTATTACAGAAGATGTGGCCAAGGGAGGAGTTGTCATTGAAGAGCAAGTCATTGCTCGTGCGCAATATCTAGACTTGATCTATACCTAGTGTTGAGTCCCAAACTTACATCTTCCCTACATCTCTTTTTAGCCTTTTTCTCCAGTTACCTGAACCTCTAAGCTATCAAATCATTGCATATTAGTTTAAAATGAGCATATAAATGGTTCCCTAACTATGTTTTGTGACTACTGTTTGATTTAGATTTTTGTTCAACCAATTGTGGAATCTATCACTTTCCGCAGCAAGAATAAGTTTCCGCAGCCTTTTTTTTTAAACTCTACGCTATAGGTGTCTATTGAAGAACTCAGCCACATGGGCAAGCTACAAAGGACGTGGACATGGAACGTGTCCCCTTGGTTCAGCCAAATCATCCACAGAAGCCCGCGGTCAAACGGTGGTCAACACAAGGAGTTTAGCGGTGGCACGACTCTGTTTTCATCACGAGGAGGATTGCGTGGCAAGGTCCTGAGTTTTAGGAGATGTGCTAACACCTAGGGACTGCTCGTGGAATGAATCCAACAAACCACCTCCTTGGATTTACTTCCCACGGCTACCATGCTGCTAAAATTCCGATTATGGTCTTTTACGTGTCTGGCTACCAGCGCAGACCTTATGAATTAGTTATATGTTTCCTGCTATAAATAACACATCTTCATATGCGTATAGGCTAGTAGTTGCTCTTGTGTAATCTTGACTGTTTGTACAAGCCATTGAGTCGAGACTTAGTTTCTATTTTATGACTGTATTGCAATATATGAGAAGACACTGATTGAGTTCAAATCCGTGATTGGTTCTGATTGACCGAGGTTGCAGAGGGCCCCTATACACCAAGGTCCTATAGTTGATGTATAGCTTTATGTTTTTCTTCATTTTACGCTCTTGATACCGTAGATATTTTTTGTATATATTAACTTGCTCATGGTATTTATGTTATTTGTTGTCCATATCTTCTTTTATGCTTTTAATTGATTGTCAACTGATCAGTGTTTGCATTTCAGGTTCTAATAGGAAGCACGGGCAGTGCATATAGTTTTTGATGACTAATGGCATGATGGAATTATCTTGTCCTACTACTGATTTGTTTTATTGGTTCTAATTCCAGCATTGTTTGTTTCTTTAGCTTTGCTTTGTTCATTTACTTTTCTGCAAGATAGATATTAGACTATTCATATCATTCTTCAGTTACCTCCTATAGCCATAGCGAGTCGAATGGTGAGGGATTGAGTGTG
>APFE030579148.1:107770-128178 GCA_000404065.3 Pinus taeda
CTATCTCTCATAAAGGAAAACACAAGTGACTTTAGTTTGTTTGTTTCTAAGATAGCTACCCGTCTTAGTGGGACTAGCAGCTCTGAATGGACACTAGTTTTCTCGATAACAAGAAACAAGGGAAAAAAATGGCTAAATCTTGTTCTCCCTCTGCTTGTTTTAGTTTTTCCTGCAAGACATATAATTGTGTAGTTAATGTACTCAAAATGTCAATTTTAAAGTCACCCCTCCTCCCGTAGTTCTGTTGTTTCTACTGAGGAGGTCCCAAACTTCGGATTTGGTTCGTGTACTTCCTCGCAAACACCTATTACACATATTTACAATTTCATCATATTCTTCCTTAGAAATATCACCTTTTCCCATTAAATTAAGTGTCTCTACCCATTCATCTTTCATTCCTCTAATCAAAGCATTTTTTAGAACTTGTCTAGGTAGAGTGGTATAAGGTGATATTCGCAGGTTGTATTGGAAATTCTTATAAAGTCTCATCTTCTTTGGAAATCGTTTTAAATATTTCTTCTTTTAGATCCCTAGATTGATAGTAGTCCTAGTATTTGGTGAGGAAAGAATTTTTCATCTGATCCCACAAAGTTATGGTACCTCTCCATAATCCCTTAAACCATCGTAGAGTTGCTCCCTTCAAAGTGGAAAGAAATAGTTTCAATTTTTGAGGATCAGTGGTATAGTCATAACCTCGGGAGTCAGCATAAGACGTCAAATTCAAATAGAAATGCGTTAGGATCCTCAGAATCCATTCCATGAAAATTTGGAAGATTCTTTAATGGGATCGATTTCATTGGTGCATTACCCTACGGATAGACAATAGGGTATTCTATGGTTGAAGTCTGAGTTCTTGGTGCTGCATGTTCCATTTAATAAAAAAATCCAATAATCCTCAAGTATTTCATGGTCAGGGGATATTATCTGAAGAACAATGTTCTGGCTAAGTTAAGGGTTCTGAGTAGGTATCACAATACTACTTTGATCAAGAATTTCATATTCCCCCTTTTGCATTAGGTGTTGCTGGAAATTTAGAAGATTCTAGTTTTGGCTCACTTGTTTCACCTCCTCCCTATTTTAGGTTACAAGAATACCCCTCTCTTTTACTGGAAGTATTGGGGCTATTGATAAATGTATTTTGGAAACTCTGCTCATACCTCACAACCTTATCATGAATCTCAGTGTGAGTTGTAGATGATGATCCTGCCTATTGAGAGGAAATAGTAGAACATCTATCGACACTTGAGATTTCGAATGGTGAATGATTTCGTCTATAAAGGTATTTCTTCCAAGGCCAAAGTGACATTGAGTTTTGGTGGTTTTTGAAATAGATTTTGAATCTACAACTTATTTATTTATATCCCTATGCTTTTTCCTAATCATGCGCACTAAACAATCATAAAAGTATCAGTTGATGGTAGGCATAGGCACACAATTTTTACTTGGTACGTTTGCAGGTTTTTACCTTCTTTCTTTAATACCTAACCCTACAAGGATAAAACTAACACTTCTTTGACAACCTCCCCGGTAACGACGCCAAAATGTTGGGTTATTTAGTTTCTCTTTAAAAATACCAACAGATCTTTAAACATTAAATTGTCAACCCAAAGTTCATCTAGTTATTTCAAGGTTGTCCACATTGTATGTGCAAAGAATAGTGTTTATGTAACCTAGTTTATCTAGTCCTATTGTAAGGTAAATGCATGAAAACACAAGAAACAACTAGAATTTCTTAAAAGAACAAATTTACACAACTTCATAAATTCAAACAATCAAAAAGCTTATTTAAGATAATTGATACGTTAAACCTTATAAAAACAATTATGTTAAACACGCATCATTTCCTAGGAAGCTGCAGCTACAGGAAAGTAACAACACGCTTGACTAGAATAAATCTGCTTAAAGAAATATCACACCTTGCTCTTAACAATTATTTATCAATCATAGAAAGTGACAGAATAAATAATAGCTTCAAAAAATAAACTATCAGAAATCTAATTCTAATGATAATTACTCAAACTTATGTAGAAACTAGCGTTTTAATGAACAATTCACTAATCAATGATCAACTCTAGAAGGAAATCGAATAATTGTAGAATAGGAATAAGAAATATGACATGTAAATTTAATGATACAAAGAGGGTAGTAGTCACTCCAGGATTGGGCCCATGATCACTGGAATTCAACTGCTTTAGAGAGAAATTAGTGCGAGAATTAAAGCTAAACTCTATTAGTATCCATTATATTAATCAACAACAATATTATAATGTTTGTCAAAACTTCAGAGCATAAGAATGAGAATAACAATAAAAATAATTTTTTTCACCGAGGCTTTATTCCTCGCTTTTATAATTACAACCAAGTTTATAATTAAAAATAAAGGAGCGATCCTGAGAATCTAATGATTTTGAGGATGCTTAATTCGAGTTACAAGATCTCTTAAGTTCCCTCAGAATAGATGGCAAAAATCGTGCTCATGGGCAGCCTTTCCATGATAATTGTTAATCTTTCTTATCCGGATCACAACTAACCCGAGCAAGTTCATGTAACTCGCTCTTGTCTAGCTATCTAGGGAACAACACTTGGGTATCGAAATCTTGATCAATTATCATTTCAAATTGTAAGTGTAACTCATATTTTCATGGTTAAATCAATTCGTTTAGAGAATAAAATAATGAAAAAATTTATTTACTTATTTCTAAAGTTCACAACACACAAATTACCATATTATAGACATAAAAGACTCAAAAAGATAATGAAAGGATAAGGAAATAGAGTAAGAAAATGTGTCAATTCCAAAGCCCAATTGTGGTGTCCATGTCCAGTTCATGATAGGGAAATGTTTTTTTGCATAGATTGCATCCAGTAAGTATGCATACATATAGAACCTTGCTCACTCATTCTTGGGCAGATTTCGAGGCTGAGCTACATGGGACTTCAATTGTGGAGCCAACAAATCCGACCAGTTGAATGGCCTCCCATAACTCACCAACTAGTCTAGTAAGAATGCCCACCCTTTAGGAATGTATTTTGTGCTCTCTTGACCATAGATTTTGCAGCAAAATATAATCAAGAGCTAGTAAGCCTTCCTAAGGGACTTTTTCTTGTACACATGGGTGTGTGTCTATCGAAAATTTGATGGCTCTGTTGTAACATATTTTTGCTATTTCCTTATTAGCTAAATGCTTAGATCTATACTTATTAGTGCTTTTGAATGGTTTATTATTATTATTTTTCTAATAATTTTAATTCTAGAACAATTGTATTTTTATAAAAATATAATTGTATATTTTTATGAAAATATTTATTTAAAATTGAAGTTATGTTATTAAAAAAATTTGGGTCGGGCCTATTCACAAAGTCAACATTCACCAATAAACCTTGCAAGTCAAAAGGTCAAACAACAAGTGCCAAGATGAGGAACGACAAGCATAACGTCCAAGAATTTTTTAATGGTGGAGGTTGTCGATACTAAATCAACAGTTTTCATTCTATTTCGGACCCCCCAAGGTCATCCAAGATTTAACAGCTGGGCGGGGTTCGAGTCTTGTTTTGAAAAATAAGCCATTTTTCCATTTGGAATATTCTTGTGCATTTCGGACCCGTCAGGTCCAAAACCATTTACCATATAGCACCCCCAGCTTATGGTTTTAATATGAGTCGGTGGAACTAAAATTTGATTCTTCATAAAAATGAGCAATGTCACAAGTTGTTGATTGATGTTTTTCTCGATATGGCTTGCAGTTCAAACATTATGTTATATGGTTTTTCCTTAGGAAAGAATGGATCCTCCCGCCCATATTAAACATGGTGTGGGCATGGTTATTGATCACATTTCTGCCATGGAAAAGAGCCCACGTCATTTGAAACCTACCAGAATTAAGCAAGCTAATCAATGACCCGATCACCCATGGCTAAAATTGGTCAGCTATACCCACCAAGCTCCCTTCAAATATTCCAAATTTCGAAGGAAAATAGGGCGAATACCGAGGAAACCATGTCATCAATTTTCACTTGTGGTGTTCGTCTAATAGTATCATTGATGATACTATTAGATTAAGACTATTTCAACACACCCTAACTAGACCTGCAATGAAATGGTATGTTTACCAACCTTCTGTGTCACATGGAAACTTTAGCTCATTAGCTACATCTTTCTTCAGCTTCTTCTAGCTTCCTGTCCGACATGATTCAGGTATGGAACTTCTCACCCACTTCAAACAAACACCTACTACCCACATATTGGATCATATCCATGAATGGTGAAAACGTCGTAGCTATGTAAAACCTAGTTTGAAGATAAATTTCTCTTGGACTTATTCCTAGAATCACTTACATCTGAAATCTCTAAGTACATGGAAAACTCATCCCCAAAGAAGCCATTAGCAAAGCTCAACAATTGGAGCTTATCTATACCCAATCTGAGTACATTTATCACGTGCTTCTAGACATCCTGCACCTACAAACTTATAAAGAGATCCCAAATGCATCCAATGCTACTAATGGATGAATTAGGTCCATATCCCAAAGTCAACACAACAATAACTACCAATACCTTGGATATTCATTCAATGGCCAAGAATTTGATGTTATGCAAAACGCACAAACATTACAATGCATAGGGTATTATCATGGTCAACCCACACCTATGGAGAATACAGTCAACAGGGTTAACCAATATCAACCTCCTCAAGGAGGCTCATATCCTCCCCCAAAGGGAAACCAATACTCCTCTAAGAATATGGACATGATGTCATCTTCCCAAAATCCATACATTAATCTGGGACAAGGAAACCAGTATTCTCCTTTCCCAGCACAACAACAGAATAAGCCACCAATGCAAAACAATGCAAGGGTGAATCTAGTGCAACCTTCTCTCGCTTCACAAAAGCACTCGGAGGAACAACTGAATTCATCTAACCCCCTGAATATGGCTAAGAAAAAACTTAAAAATAAGCCAAAGGGAGAACTTGAACAAGGGGGACGAAACACACACCAACCCCCACGGGCACCAAGAAGGGGCAACCCCAACTAGAATCAAAAGCAGGGAACGACCAACAATAACCCATAGAAACAAGGCAAGAACACAAGTCTACGTACTAATCATTCATGTGTTATCTATGGGGAATATGGTTATTATACCCACCATTGTCCTCAACTTCACTACTTAAAAAGGATACAAGACAGTAGGGGTAAGGAGGTCAACAAACAGCAGTAATGCAAGACCCCTTTCCGCATCAGGGAGTAGTTAACACTCAGCAACAAAATCCCCATCCATCTAGAGGGAACTCCCATAGAAATCCTAATCATGATATTTTCATGAGAGGAGAGGATATCCTCCTCCAAACATGGAATCACAGCTATGAAGTGTTATAGCTCCAAATATCACCCTTGGTATTTGTGATGCTTGGTTTATGGCCTAGGGCAACCCCTCCTTCCAGACATGGTCCAAATATTTTAAAAACAGTGTTTTACTCCCTATACGCTACTTTCCACTGTGATAAAAGCGTGTACACATGGGTTAGTCAATAACCAACCTGCGTATATGTGTTAAAACACTTAAAAAAAATAAATTTCCTTAACTATGGGTGGAATTCATGGGTTTTACCTGTTGATTACCTCCTAGTACCTGTGTCCCAACTGTTTCCCAACTAAAAAACTAATTGGGAGAAGTATAAATAGACTTCTATGGGAAGGCCTTAAGGATGAGAAGAGATAGAATTACTATACTGAGATTATCCCCTGACTGAGTCTGAAGTATCCCTGTGCTTCAAGCACTTCCCCAAGTTCAGAAAACCCTTGTTTCCTTGAGTGTTGATATTCTCCCACTTGCTTGAGATATCATGGTACTGGTTATGGAAGGAGGTTGTTGAAGACTGGGACTGGACGGATCTGGAGGATAGTTCCACTTGGAGCTAGAAGAAGAAGACTCAGGAGAATTCTCTCTGTGTTGGTTATAGATTTCTACAATTAAAAGAAACAGTGTCTTGTTCCTGAGATTAACTTTGTTTATGCATCGGATACTATTGTAATTCATGTATGAATGTTATTTTGATGTATAACTAATCATCTTGCTTATATGATATAAAGTTGATTTCAGTAAAATGCTTTATCTATATGTTGCTATGTATGTTCGGATTAGATGATTTGCATATTCAAAGATCATCAGTAGTTGTAGAGGGTCTGAACCCTATTGGAACTAACCAAACGAAGGATATCTGGGTATCTTCGCTATCGCATAATTTGTTTATATAAGCATGTTTCCTGAGTTGTATGAGTGTTTCTTACTGTAGTTTTCTCTTGCTCTATTAGGGTTCCAACCCAAAGCCCTAGGGTACTTATTCCCGTAATAGAATTGGCGACTCCACTGGGGATAACAATCTTGTTATTCCTAGTTTGGGTTGTTCAGTGTCAATCAGGGCTCAGTTCTTGGTTTGCTTGCTGTGATAGTATTGTTTGGTCCAGTAGAATCTCAGACCTTAAGTCTGATCTTTTTGGCCTGGCTTCATTTTTTTATTTTTCTTGCAAAGCTTTGTATACGCACATTTCTCTGTTTATAGTAGCTTACACACACTCATTTCTGTGAAGTCAACCCGCGTATATGTGAGTTTCCTTTGTCAGAAGTGCATATTCACGCCTCCGTGCTTGAACACAGTCACGTATACCATTTTTTGCATGCTTTTTTCAAATCTTTCTACCCAGAAAGATTTGTTTCTTGGTCTGTTTGGTTTCTGAGTGGTTAGTTTTTCTCTTTAGAATTTAATTATTCAGTGAGCTTACTATTTTGAATTCTCTTCTGCTTTGAACAATTTTTGGCCTAGGTTTTCTTTTGAGTGAGTTTTATGATTTGTATTTGGACACACAAGACTTCTTATAGAGGATCTTGATTGTTCTGGTCCTTTGGAACGGTAGATTGTTTTCAATCTTTGTGTCAAGCTTGATTATTGGTCTACTTGCTTTGCTTTCTGTCATTTCGTGGCCTTGCACCTTTTCTTGCTTTTTGAAATTTTCCTTTTGATGAATTTGAAAGTGTTTCTTTCCTGACTTCTTGGTTAGTTTCTCAAAGCTCTTTTGCTTCCTTTTGGGTCGATTAGTACAAGTTGAAGCCCTTTTTGTTCAAGTTTTCAATGTTGTCAAATTGGTAACTTGCAAAGTTTCCTTGTGCTCTTATTTCGGTCTTTGAGTCTTTGGTGGCATATAGAGTGCTTTTGAAAGGTTGTTTCCATTGCTTCTTGAAAAACAAAAGTCCTTGAAAAAACATGGTTTTTGTCTTCTTTCTCCAAGTTTGATTTTGGTTTCTTTTAATTTTTTGAAAAGTGATTTGTGATCTTTTTTATTATTCCTTCTTGTTTGGAGAAGATTTTGTATTCAAAATTTGTATTCTTTTCAAACATTTAAGTTGGCTTATTAATAAGTTATAAACAATTGCTTTTGTTCTTTTTAGAGTAGTCTAGGATCTTGCATTATCATGTACACCTTGCATTAGGGTAGTTTTGCATTATTAAAGCATCAATAGTATTTTTAGTTTTTTGTGAGTGTGAAGTGTGCTATAAGAAATGAAAAGAAAAAAGTTTTTGCTTTATAGAAGTTTCTTAGAACCCAAGTAGAAATTTCTTTTCATCGAAGAACAAACGATTACATTTCATATAAGTTAGTTTTTCATTAATTTCTTTTGCATCATACAAACACCATTGGTTTCATTTCCATATTGTCCCTTTGAATTAAAAAACAACCACTTAAAATCAAGTGCTTAATAAAATAAACTAGAATTTTTTGTATTGTCATCAGAATACACCAAGTTTTAGGTTTATTTAGGGTATTCGATTAGGCGAGAGGAGAGTAAACTCTCCAAGGCCACTCTAAATTGTAAAAAATAGAAGTCTAATTAAAGAGTGAAATCCAATAGCATTAGGGAGACCGAGAAAGCTCCATGAATGGGAGTTAAGCACGAGGGTTCGTAAAGATAAGGACAAGAGATAACCCCTCTCTTACTTGTTGGATCTTACCTCACGATTGTTCTGCTCGGCTTCTGATACGAGTTGGTGTCTTTAGTTACCTATCCTAGGGATCCACACAGGTGGCTATGGAGAGGAATCCCGTGGCACTTGAGGTTGACATTGCATCACGTTCAGCAATACTTATAAAGGGTGCCCTTGCAAAGCTTTGGGGCTTGCACTGGCAAAGGCTGTTATCTGGAGGTCAGCGTAACTATTATGATACCTTCGCTAGTAGACTTGGGGCGTAATTACCCCAATCTATTTTTGGAAGGCCCTTATTATTAACTTTCTTGTATTTTGGTGTTCGGTCCTAATCACCCGAAGCGGAAATACTTGGAAGTTGTTTGATTACTGATCTCTTTAGGGACATTTTCAGTGTGTGTTTTGTGCTCCTAGTCGGCCTAGCTTTTAATTTTCTTGAGTTTTTAATTAGATCTTATAAAAATAATTCAAAGAGGCTGACTGACCATCTCGACGGTCCCAGAGACTTCATGGGCTTTCTACCAGTGGTTTTCAACTAGTGGCAGTAGGCGCATCGGAGATTGATCCTCTGGTTGGGGGCATTAGTTCACAAGATAAACCTGGTACTATTACAAAGTTAGATAGGAACACACGAGTTCTTTCTCGAGTACTCTTCCAGTTGGAAGATAGTATTGAAGTAGAAGATATTTTAGAGTCGGTTGCGGCTCTAAATTCGCCTCTCCCTCCTGATCATCCAAAAGTATCGTTATAAGTTGGAACTCTGACTCACAAGCCTTCAGGCCCAGGTCCACACACATTTATCCCTTCGATGACCACTGCTGGAAGCATGGCATCCACCACGAGTGTTGCGAGCATGCAGACTCCCATATCTTTGTAAGGGGGAGAAACTATTTCCATCCCTTCTAACACTCCCAGCACTTCCTTATTTGGGTCTACTTCCATTCCGTCGACGAGTGGAAGTTCTCAAGCTAATGCATCCAATTTTGGATTTTTCCCTTTTGGAATGCCCTCTCATTATATTCCTTCAGTTCGATTGAATATACCATCAACTGCCTCCACATCCATGATGAGTGGTTCGGCTTCTTTTCAGGATTTCCCATTTGGAAGTGGTCATATACCACATTCCAATCTAACAGTAGGGTCTATGCCTTTTTCTTTCACAAGTCAAGGTGGTAACCCCTTTCAAAGTTGGACAAACCCTGCGATTAGTGGGATAGGAGCTGGGAATCAATTTTTCGGCCAACAAGGGAATGTGTTGCATTCCTTGGTTAATTCATTCCAAAGAATTTCACCCTTTGCTAATGTTTGGAACCCTTATCAGGGGCTGTCAGCTCCTTTCAATACTTCATTAGGGGATAACTTTACTAGTTACGGAGGATTTTCCGCTGGACTTACTCAAACTCTAAGTTTATCTAGACCACAAGGATCACCCTTTGGTGCAGTACGTTCTACAAGTTACTTCAGGAAACTTGGTGCCTTTCAAAATATAGGTCATTCTTTTCAGACCTATGGGAACCCCACCCAGTCTGGATGGAATCCCCAAGGTTCTCCACAACTTCCTTTTCTGGCCACGTTTAATCTGCCAGACTTGACTAAATTGAGAATGATCCAATTAGGTACAATCTGGCTTGTCCTCCAGTCCCAACTAAACTTCCATTGGATATTCCAAAATTTGAAGGGAAGAATGGTGAAGACCCGAGAGACCATGTGACCACATTCCATTTATGGTGCTCATCCAACTCCCTAATCAATGATTCAGTCAAGTTGAGGTTATTTTAGCACACTTTAATAGGGAATGCAGCCAAATGGTATATAGAGTTGCCAGGGGGAACTTTTACTTCTTTCGGTGATTTGGCTAATATTTTCTTAAACCATTTTCATTTGTCTGTCTATTATGAAGCCAGAACTGAACTTCTAGCCAATTTTCATCAAGACACAACAACTCACATTTCGGATCATATCCAGGAATGGAGATGAAGAAAGAGGCTTATCAAAGCCAAAATTCCACCAGATTTCCATCTCGAATGGCTTTTAAAATCTTTACAACCTGAAATATCTAAGGATGTTTCTCTTTCTGGTGTTTATTCAGAAGATCAGGCTATTTTTCGAGCCTAGCAATTAGAATTGATATATTCTCAATTTGGGACTCTTCAAAAAATATTTCTTGACGCTCCTAGATCTAAGGTTGATTTAGCCAAACCGAAGCCCAACCCTCACGCCGATGGTATAGTTGGATCAATTGATGCAAATATGGTGAACATTTTGAACCAATTGTAGCAGTTGTCTCTACAAACTCCTCCTTCTAATCATGCAGCACCATCTACACATTCGCCCTCCCAAACTACCTCCATTAACGCCATCTAGGCTTCTAACCCCAAAGGAAATCAACAATCTGATGGGAAGAAGAAGGGAAAATGTAAGAAGAAGAATCAGGAAGGGAAGGGTAATGCAAACAAGCCCGACAATGATGTCGATGAGGGTAGAAAAGAGTCTAAGAAGAAAGTTAAGTTCTCATGCAAGTTATGCTATGGAGATCATTTGACTCACCTCTACCCCAAGATTCAGGATGCTCAACACTTGTTAGTGTAGCAAGGGTCCTCTAGCTGCCAAGCTGTCCTAACTAACCCTTTTCCCCAAAGGCAGTAATTACTTGCTGGCGTGAACTCAAACGCTGGTACCTCCACAGGGGGCAACCACGAAGTGGAAAATTTCTCAAATGTGTATATGATGAACTCTCATGTTGACGTTGCTACACAAGCACGCAATTATGGTGAACCGGAAACATCTAAGGGTAAATTTGTTCCCGAAATCACCGACCCACTTCATATTGAGTGACCCTCTATTGAGTCTATACCTCGGATACCCAAAGGTTCCACTAAGCACTCGACAATTAACCCTAATGCTAGGGCATCCCAGAATTACTTGATTGTAGAAGATCTGGTTCAAATTCCTTGCACTATGTCTGCATTGGAGGTACTCTGGTTGTGTCCTACTTAGAGAAGTGCTTTTCTTTTGGCAATCGGGGCAGTAGATCCAAAAAATTCTTTAGTGCTCACTTTTGACATGCTAAATGTCAAAAAGAGACTTCCTCACCATATGGATTTCCAGATAAAGTCTAATTACTGGAAAACCAATATTTTTCGGATAGTTATAGATGAGGGAGCTTCCACATGCGTCATGTCTATGTCATGTTGGAAGGCCATTGGATCACCTTCATTTTTTCCTTCACCGACTCTCTTAACAGCTTTTGATGGTCATTCTCATAGGCCACACGAAATTATCCTGTCTTTTCCTATATGTGTTGGAGGAAAGGTCGTTAATATTGAGATAGAAATCGTTGATGCCAACCTGGATTACAACCTCCTCTTAGGAAGGAATTGGATTTATGAGATGGATATCATAGTTTCATCTCTATTCCGCATCCTTTGTTACCCTCATGAGGGGAGAATTGATAAAATTGATCAATTAGATTATTCTCCGGGCGATTCTCGTGCAACTTCGGATTCTACCGTTCCATTGGTGGATAATCCTCGTCAACCTATAGAGAATTTAAGAGTTGGGATGTACTCTTCCTTGATGGGTGCATTTGATCTTCCCCCTCCTACAGCTAGAATCGATGCAATTTCATCCTCCAAGGAGCCTTTACCGAAAGAGTTCTTTCGAACTCACTATTTTTTAGACCCTGGGACCTTACCTTCATTTGTGACCACAACAGATGAAGGACAGGTGGGTGGAATAGCATCTCCTATGTCTACAGCAGAACTTAGATATGAATCTATCCATAACTCTATAGATGACCATCCAACTCCTTTTTGGAGGAGTTAGATGGTGATGTGGCTCTTGCTTGGACCCTTGACTCTACTTTTTCTTTGGATTGCTTAGATACAGTTTTTCCATCTGACAAAGCAATCTTCAAAGCAATGATAGTTGTAGATCGACGATTGGAAGATTTACATCATCGTTCATATTCTCATCTTCCTTTGCATGAAGTCGAATATAGGTTCTCTAATCTACTTGCTAGTGATGTTTGTACAGTTTCAAGCGGGCCTTAGGCGGTAAGTGGTATTGGGTTGGCTCCACCCAATCCCATACAATGGCCGATGTGTGGCTAGCAAAGGAGAGAGAGAAACTACCTTTTTGAGCAAGTAACTTCCATACTCCTAAGCCACCTAAAAATGAATATCAACCGTTGGATCAGAGATCACACTGATCAACGGTGGGGCTTGCGATAATGACCGAAAGCGGACCCAATATGATTATGGGGGGATGTGATAATATTTGAAGTCAGATAGAAAGCATTTCGATGGGTTTTTCAGTGTTTTCCCGTGTATTTGGGATTTTGCCCAATCCACCTATGTGATGTGATATGTTGCCTAATGGTGGACCAGATAGGGTTTCTAGGGACGATTTAATGGCATTTCAAGTTTGGAATTCATGCCCGATAGTGTATTTTTGGAAAAATCTCTGTGTATTGGAGTTTTCTCCATTTTCACATTTTTGCCTGGAAAACGACCTCGATCCCTTGTAACAGCTCCTGATCATCATGCCACGCTACAAGTAGGCAATTTTGGCAGACAATGATGTATTTGAAGCCACAGAGTCGTAGAGCCAGAAGGCCAGTCGAACAGATAATGTGAAGAGAATCCGCAGGGCTGCAGAGGGATGATAACACATAGAGAAATGGTTGGGGAAGCCAGAAAGCCGGAAAAATGCCTCAAAGGATCTAGAGAGCCCAATTGATGAGGTAGCAGCTAGAGAAAGATGAAAGCATGCAATGTAGAGAGATGAGAGTGTTTCTGGAGTCACTTGGAGGTCAAGTGAACCAGAGAGCATGATTGACAGGTAGCAAAGCTACAAAAGGTCGTTGGAAGGTTCCTAAAAGTCGTTGGGAGGTCTAGTGAACCATTGATGCATGCAGAGGCCGAGAGA
Source organism: Pinus taeda (assembly GCA_000404065.3). Taxonomy (NCBI): domain Eukaryota; kingdom Viridiplantae; phylum Streptophyta; class Pinopsida; order Pinales; family Pinaceae; genus Pinus; species Pinus taeda. The sequence continues at coordinate 120,679 of APFE030579148.1, forward strand.
GAGCTCAGAGAAGCCAGAGTCAAGAGCGAGAGCCAAGAGCCAAGAGTCAGAGCCAGATCCAAGAGCTTCAAGATCCAGGGATAAGATGGTGTTCTAAGCCCACTAAGTTCTGTGTAAATCAATGGACTTGAGTGTGAAGCTTGTAAAAGAACTATTTCCATAATCCCAGAGAGCCTAGTCGAGTTAACTAGAGCTCAAGGAAACGTAGCCCAAGAGTTTTGGGTGAACTCCATATTAAACTTGTTGTCTTATGTGTGATGCTCATTTGCTACATTGTTTCCCTGTTATATGTTTTATATCAGTTTAAGCAATTCAATTTACAACACATAAACAGTTTGAAAATAAACATAAGCATACACCTTATTGTCAAGCATATTATTAGTTCCGCATTGGTTAATCATATTTGTCTTGGGAATAATTAAGCTTTGGAAGTGGGAGAGGTTTGTTATAGACATTTTTGGGCACTATAACCCCAATCATAAATGTCCATAAACTGAGGGATCCTACATCCCTAAAAGTGTTGCTTCATTGCCTAAAGGAACAAGGTCAGTTGATTATATCATCTCCCAGAAGTTCTCCACTAAAAACTGCTCAGAAATGGTCAAAACTGGACCATACTGAATACCCAGTGTAAAGGGTTCGATGCATATAACCTTCCCAGTGTAAAGGGTGCGATGCATATTGAATGGCCCCTTTGTAGGGTGCAATGATCGGGAATGGACAAATGGCAGGGACAATTTGCGAGGTGGAAGATCATGGAATCTTCCAGAAGCTTCCCCTCTAACACTTGCCTCTCTATTTCGACCAAGGATGAGTAAGATATCATCAGTCTCCAAGTGGAATCAAGAACTATCAGAGAGAGGACACTAATCAAGACCCTAGAAGATGACTCACCCCCTACAATCATCTATATATGGATCCCTCATCACAGAGATCCAGAGGCTGGAATCTTGTTCTTGTAGAGTTTGTTTGGTTTTCTGGTTATAATTTCATAGTGTTGGGTGATCTAAGCTTACTTGAGGGAAGAAGGGCTTTTCTTGCTGGAGGACGATGCTGGGTCAGTACATTATGGTTGTAATCCTCTTGCTATTCTTGATCTTAATAAAGCTATTCAAGTTTTCCTCCTATTCTTGTATGTTTGTTTATATATGCATTTGTATGGTTAACACATATCTGGTCCTGTGTTATTTATGAATATAGATCTCTGTTCTTCGATAGTAGTATGCTGCTTTGATTCCACAGGTGCTCTTTGAAGCTGTGCAGACAAAGAAGAAGCGGCAAAGATCTATCAGGAAGGAGAGGAATCAAGCAAGGAAACCAAGCACAAGACTAAGGTTGGTCTCCTTTGTTCCACCCTTATCTATTTTTCTAAAGGAAAGAAAAAGTAGACTTTACTTGTTTGCTTCTAAGATAGCTACAAGTCTTAGTGGGAATAGCAGCTCCGAGTGGACACTATTCCCGGTAACAAAATGGCGACTCCACTGGGGAGCGAATAGACTGTTTGTTAGTCTATCATTGTTTGTTTTATAAACTTATAGACGAAGCCTGAAGTCAAGCCAGCTAGCCTTCGAACTGCATTTGTTATACAAATGCAAAGTAGATCAATGCTGCTTCAGTCTATCTCTGGGTTTTGTTTATGAATTAAACAATCAATCTGCAAACGTTCTAATTTCCCTAAGTGGTGGCTCTAGTAACCTCCTTAGATCAACCCCTGTGATTTACATTTACTGAACATCACTTACTCGACCTAAATCCCTTATTTGAATTGCAGATTGTGAGCAAAAACTCATTAAAAGCCTCACACTGGTACCATCGCACCCTGCCTTCAAGGCAGTCTGTATGCATCACACTCCCTGTGTGCAATAGGTGCGCTACATACTAAATTCACTGTGTGACAGGTGCGATGGTCAGGGAAAGTTAACTTTACCTTCAGACTTTGATTTTGCCTTCACTTTTTTCAGTTCTATTCAGGAGTTTTGTTGTCTGTGGTCAGTATATCTCTGTGAAAACCCCCTTCTCTTACATCATTCCACCTCCATTGTGCAAAGAACTGTAAGTGTTTTTATATATTGTGCGCCATTTTCAGTTCTCTTTTGCAAAGAAGTAGCATAGTCGAACTGTCGTTTCTAAATCTGAAAGTGTCATAGCTGTCGTTTTTCAGTTATAGAAGAGAATCCCATTGTTCTTGATAGTTGATTATATGGTTACTATTGTATATGATTTGAATTAGTAGTTTTAAAGTGTCGAAAAGCAATTTTCATTTCGAAATCGTAGTGTCTCCCTTGCCTTCACTTCATTTTGAAAAGAAATTTGTTGTGTATTGTCGCTTTGAAAATAATTCAGATTTTCACTTAGCTTTCTTATCGTCATTCATACATTAAGAAGGCTGAAAACAAATACATGCATGTGCATTTTCATTTAGACTGCTTGGTTTGATTTAGGACAGTGCATTTAGCGTGTGCTCTGTGCTCTTTGTTGAAAGACTCTCAACTTTCTTTCCTTAGTAGCTAGGATTTTCATTACCAAAAGAAGATAAACAGTTGTTTTATATCTTTAGACTACATTTTAGGAATTGTATACACATCACGCGGTGAACCTGAAAGGAAAGTTTTTAAACAAGATCAACTTAAAATAAATTTAATGAATCTAACAACGCTTTGGAACCTAACGCACAACATCTAGAGGTCTAGGCTAGAGACGTATTCCGGCATCGTAAAACCTGGTAACTGTTGTTTTCATTGTTGGTTGGGTGATTCCTCCACTCTGAGATGGAAGGTGCCAGTACGAACTTGTGCTCCCACGTACCGTCGAGTATATATTGGGAGACCACAATAGGATGCATCCTTTATCCTTAGGAAGCTATGGCTGCCACCCTATCGATCGCAATGCACTGAACACAACATTCAGGATGATTGACTGTCATACCATAAAAAGTATTCTGCAGTTTTGTGATTGGTTTGGTAATCCCCTCTGCCTAGATTTCCAGAGAAGTTTATTTTGCTCCTTTTCAGACTCCTTAAAGAAAAGGTCCATCTAAGTACTTGTCACTTCAGGCTCATTAAAAACCAAAGGTGACTAGAGTCATCTTTTGTTTTTTCTCAACTCTTAAAAATTGAAAAAACAAGTTGTGTCAAAGCGTCTAAAATTTATTTTAATCGGAATAACATCAAAAATTCCCCCGTTGGTCTTTAGGTTGAGAAAAATGGAGTCTACCAACCAAGGATTTCCCCTTAGAGGAAATCCTAGTCCTTTCTCCTCTTGGGGAGATGTTGGTGCACCCCATATGGCCACATTGTCACTTCCAGGGTTGACAATTGGTTTGCACGTATGGCTCTTCTCTACCTCTATCGTTTAGAATACCATAATTCCTAAACAGTCAAGTCAGCGACTAGATGATAAAGCTAGTAAAGCTAAGAATCAAGTAACTGAGAAGAAGAAGAAGCAGAAAGAGAAAAAAGAAAAGAAGAAGAAGGAATCAAAATCGAAAGGGGGCAACCAGGCATCGTCTAGCGAAAATCCTCACACCGCACCATCTAAACCTAAATCATCATGTGTCATTTGCAATGGAGACCACTATCACCGAGATTGTCCCTACATCCCTTGGATCTTAAGGGACTGGTCTCCTCGTTTGCACAATCTGGTGTCGTCAACCTCTGATGATCATGTTGAATGCACACCATCAACCAGTGAAAGTGAAGTATCTGGACAGAAAAGGAATCCCAGACTTCCTTGTAAATTGTGTGAAGGCAATCACGACGTCCACCGTTGTCCCTTCCTTGACGAAGCTAAAAGAGTTTTGGATGACTGTCCTGCTTCACCGCTACGGCTCCCTCTTGGATATAAAAAACTCTTGCCAAGTCCACCACTGGTTGAAAATATGGCTGGCCTACCATTGTGGTCGGCCAAAGCGTCTATTGTTGAAAATGAACCCTCTGAATCCATACCAGATGAAAGTCAAAAGGTCGAGGTGGCAGTTGACCTGGTCTTGCCTTCAGAGTGTTCATCTTCGAATGATACCGTCACTGAAGAGAAAGAGAACAACACCGTTCAAATTCTTTTCATAAACACAGACTCCGATGAACTTGGGGTAGTCTACCCATTCCTTTATCATAGGAAGGAAGTTCATCAGAGTCATATCCGGCCGTCTATTCAGTCCCACCTCCAAGCAACCTAGTCATTTCCTTCAATTAGAATCTAATAGGCAGACCCCGTTTACCAGCTAGTGTACCATTCAGAATTATTGTACAGGCTTACAGTATGGTCATGGCTGGTACCATCATCGATGAAGGGGCTTCTGTGAGTACCCTTTCCTCAACTGCTTGGAAAGCGCTTGGTTCGCCATCGCTTTTGCCTGAAATGAGAAATTTGACAGGCTTCGACAAAGGAACCAGTCGACCATTAGGGATCCTTCCAAATGTGCCCATTACTTTGAGAAGGAAAACCATTCACATGAACGTGATGGTAGTTCAAGGACCCTTGGATTTTAATCTACTCCTTGGACGTGACTATATTTATTGCATGGGAGTCGTCGTCCCCTCACTCTTTAGAGTAACGTGTTTTCCGCACGAAGGCAGAACAGTTAAGCTCGTAGACCAAATCTCATTCCCCGGTTCACACATAGCAAATAGTCAAACACCATCCCTAAATGGTATTTTCATGCAAGGAATGTCTCATAAATCTCCAGTCCGTCCACCTAATGAGCGCGAGTGATTCAGGAGGATATGACTGAAACCCAAGGGGCATGCACCCTGGTCTATTTCAGCAGGAAAACCTTGGGTAGAGAGTAGGTTTTTGCGAAGGATATATGACTAGTCTGACGAACCCATCCTTACAGGAAAATGGGCTTAGACTGGAATAAGATACCTTTTTCAAAGTTATGTGAATGGAGGCATCTGCATCACTCACCTTTGTCTATTTCGGTAGACATTGCCAAGGAAGCATTTTGTCCACAACGCAGATGGAGCTTTCATGGTAACCTGGAAATTTTTCACTATACCTGGGGGCATGCAAACCTTTCCGCATGCAAGCGAAGAGAAACCATTTATTTTTTAAATTTGTAGGACCTCTAACCCTTTAAACCCGTAAGGCTGGTCGTTTCCTAGCTTGCATAAAGAAAGGATCCGGGGCAAAGCTTAAAAAAGGTGCAAACCCCATAAAAAATGGCATCTTGAATGAGACATCCTTATTATATGACTGGTGAGTAGTGTTATCGCAGGGTTCAAGCTCGTTTAAAAATAAACCCACCATGAGCAGTTTTAACGCGGAATTTAAGCTCGTTAAAAAATAAACATAAGCAAACGAGCAAATGTTTCCCCCAGAGTTTAAGCTCATTAAAAAATGAACTGGTAAATAACCATTGTGAATGCCTTATCGTCAGCTTTTGAGCCTTGGTTGTGTTCTCATCATTGCCTCCACTCTGCTTTTAGCCGATCATTCACCTCCATTTGATTGTTTACCCTTTCGAGGAGCATCTGCGAAGAGTGATTCTATTAGCCATCCTTGTGACACTGTCGTGATTGGAAAATTCCAAACCTTACCTGGAATCAGCTGCTACCGAAATTATCACTCATTCCTCGAAAAACGAGTCTCCTTTAAGCTCTTTTCAACTGACTCGTAAAATATGAAAAGATTTTCGAGCAATTAGCCTCTCTGTCTCGTTAAAGTCATCGGAAGTGCTATCCCTCCTCTAGATTTTAATATTTTTGTACTTGATGGATTATTACACAAAAAGATCGAGCGCTTGTCTTGTTTGGCTCGTTAAAACTATCGAAAATTCATCCCTTTCGTATTATTTTACACTTTTTTGGACTTAAGGGATTATATGACGAAAAATAATCTTTGGAGTCTTCTTTCCGTCCCTTTCAGACTCTCTAAAATTGAAAACGACCAAGTTATCTTTGTCGTTAAACTCGTGTTGTCACACAGATTGTCACGACAACGCTCAAATCGGGGGTGGTCACTCTGATCCCCGATCCCTCCGTTTAAGCCTGTCTCCCGCGGCTAAGGGGGGTAGACCCTGTAGGAAAGTGGAAAACCAACTGTGAATTAGTTGGTTTGGGAGACACGAAAGGACGAAAGCACTAATAGATTTGTTTAATTTAACGGACCAGTGCCCTATGGGTTTGACGTTTAAATGATTACTTACTGTATGTTGCAAAAATGTAAACCCCACAGAGTAATCATAACAATGCAAGATATCCAGTAAACTCACGATGATCTCGCAATTTGAGAAATAAACTTCGAAAGATACAACCTTGTAAAACTTGCACATTAACCAGATATTATATTCAAGCATGCCAGCTAAATATTAATCCCAAAATTTCAGCCTCAGCAAAAATAAAATGCGATAAAATTTCCAGGGTAAGACTTCGACTGACAAAAAATTTCCACGATGAATTTTTTATGGCTTTTCAGACAAAAATTTAAAAAATCTAAAACTAGAACAAAATTTAAAATTTAATCTAAAATCTAAAAAGAAATTTTTATTGTCCTTTTTTTTTTTTATTTATTTTTTTGATTTTTTTATTTTATTTTCATTTTTATTTAAAATATATATATATATATATAAAATCTAAATTAAATCTAAATAAAACTAAAAAAAAAAAAAATCTAAATCTAAATCTAAAAACCTAATTAAAACCCTATAGAATTTTTTATAAACCTTTTAATTTTATTTAAAAAAAAAAACATAAATATTAAATCTAAACACAATACATAACACATTATTATAAAAACGTAACAAAGCAAAACTAATTAAAAAAAATATCGCATACGTATGAACCAAAACTAAAACGTAACCAAAAAATCGATTTTAAACTGAGACTGAACCTACGCTAACACTAAACTACGCATACAACCTGACCGGATCTTCTACGCGTAATGCTCCAAGCAGACAAACGAAAATGATTTGTGTTATTGTTTTGCAGGTTGGTACTCAATGGCAGCAAACAGGAGGGTTACGCACGCACCTGAATGGGTCTGAATGCTGGATGGCGACCAAAGAACACCCACGCAGGACAAAGAAAAAAAACACGCACTTACCTGGCCCGTGTGGAATCACTGAGACTGTCGTTTGCCCTTTGTTGTGTGCAGATGAAGAGCAAAACACAGGCAGCACGATTCTGCGTATGCGCGAAGTGGTATAAACTCCCCAGCTCATGTGTATCGGCAGCGTGTGATTTGAAACGGTGGTAAATGACTGCAACCTGACAAAAAAGGGGAGCTGCGTGCAAGCCCACAGCATCTAGACTAAAATCGTTTGCTTTTGCAGGTGAAACGTTGTTCGATGGCAGGTTTTGTTGGCTCGATTGGTGGCTCAGTTTGCAGGTGTATTGTATGTTGAATATAAACTCCTGCTGAAGAAGATGCGTCTGAAACAACAAATATGATAGCAACAGGATGTTTTCCCACAGCTTTGACAAGAGATTGATGGCAGGAAGAAGATGGTGAAGAGGGAAAAACCCTGAAACTGCTTATCAAAAACCTGTACTTGCAATCTGC
>APFE030579149.1:6126-16597 GCA_000404065.3 Pinus taeda
TGTTCATCATAAATGGGCCTAGGTGGTCTCTGAATTTTAGATTGGCTTTCTTCTTGGCACTATGGAAGTGTGTAAGGTTAGAATTAATGAGTTGCCTATAGTATTCTAAGGCAAACAACCTCATAGGCACATACCTTGGGAGCCTGTAGGGACAGAGCTCACAACCATAGATTCTGATAACTGTGTGATTTTGCTATAAATACCAATCACCTATTTTGTAGTTCTTGGACAGCTGTAAGATTTTCCGCATATCTTTGGACAATCTGGCAGGAGGAGTCCTCTTTAAGAGGCATGTGACTGGATAAACAAATTGGTCAATAAATTCACAGTATGACTAGGGAGAATTCTGGACTGAAGACCAGAAGATGACAGACCTCCTCTCACCCTGTGAGTCTAGCTTCTTGATAGGGCACTCGAAGCAATCTGTCTAATAATACATGAACAAGTGATAGATGCATGATGAATATTCAAATATTGCTTCCCTTTTCAGCCTTGACAGTTGGTCATGTATCTTGTTGGAAATATACTTGGCATAATTGTATTTTACAGCAGGGGGCTTCCCAAGGCTATATGCAGATAGCATGACTAGCACAGTTTCATCAACATGCTCATTTGTGGTGAATCCCAGCACAGAGGTTAACATGTCCACCAACAGCTTGCCTGCCTCATTGAAATTGGTATATGAAAAAGGAGGTGGCCCAGAAGGTTGGTAGTCTGCCTTCATGAAAGTTTTGGCCACTGCAACAATGTCTGTGCTAGAGAGCTTGGAGCCCTCATCCAACAAGTACTTAATAGAAAAAGGGTATAGCAGTTGGTTTTGCTTGTAGTTCAGCATTTGATTGATGGATTCTGGTGTTATGTAAAAGAGGATGCTCCAAGATGGAGACTTTACAGCTCTGAGCTTCTGGTCATAGTTTTTTGCATAGAGGTGAATGACTTCAGGAAAGACATTTACAGATGGCAGGAAGTAGGTGGGCAGATTGGACTCCCAGATGCCATACATGTCATTGTTATCCAAGTGACTGTTCCTCAGCTGGCAGAAGGTTTGTAAGTGGTTCCTCTCTACCACAAAATCTCCAATGAGGAAATCATTGTCTACCAGTGGCATAGCTTCAACCTCTTTATTGGGTGGATTAACAGGAGCTACATCCCGTGCAGATGTAGTGGCCATGTTTGATTTTAACTGGATGTTTTTCTTGAGTTTAGGATTGGTGCAAAGGCTGAGGAATGTCCACTAAATTGTGTTTGGCAGTGAGCACCCTAAGAGTATGAGGAAACTCTTACAGGTTTTATGAACTGTGGGGTACTTTGTTGGAAGAACTAGAGTGTGTTTGAGCTAATTAGCTGGTTTTTCAAGGGAATTTATGATATCAGGGATGAGGGAGCAGTTGTACTTGCTTTTAGCCAGTGGCTCAGCTTCTCCAATTCATTTTTTATGGTAAAATCGCAGAAGGGCACGGGTTTCTTGCTGAGCCTTGTGGTGCAGGGGTTTATCAGATCTTTGGGTGTTTTTAGTGGACAATTTATCAGTGAGGATCTTTTGCAGAGTTTCTTTACAGGAATTTTAGGAGAACAATAGGAGAAATGCGGGTAAAATAGGTCGCCTGCGGCAAATACCTAGATTTCTTGGTGCGGGAGGCGTCAAGCTGGATCAGTTGCAGGTACTTGGGTCGATGATGAGGGCGGCAACAACTTTGGTGGGTGAATTCTTGATTTCGGCCGTTGAACGACGTTTTTTGCATGCAGAGTGCTCCAAAAACGACGAATGAAAATGACAAATAACGGTCATTTCCCATCTTTTTATGTATTTTCTGCCCTTTGGCGCCTTTTTGGTGATGACGTCGTCATGGTTCAGGGTACGGCAGGGTGATGTGGCAGCTGACGTGGGTGGCTAGGTGGCGGTGACCTAGTGGCAGGGCAGACGGGTGGACAGACGACGTGGAGGTGACGTGGAGGCGCGTTGGCGAAAAAGGCGAGGTGACGTCACGCTGACGGGGGCGTGACGTCAGCGAAGGGGGATGGGCGGTAAGTGGTTTCCCCGGAGGCCCCATAGGTGGTAAGCGGTATGGGGGGGGGGGGGGGGGGCTCCGAACAGTGCGGGAGGTCAACGCGTGGCGGGGGTACGGCGGTAAAACCGCCAATCCCCCGGACGCAAAAGGTCGGGCAACTCCCTAGCGAAAACAACTGCCCATCGTTGGATGAGTGGGGCCGGTGATCGGACGGTGGGCAACAATTGTGGTGTGATGGCGCGTTAAGGCAGGGGGGACCCGCCTATTATTTTAATGTTTTCAAATATAATGCGCGCGGGGTGGGTTTTTAACATAAGGTTTTCGGGTTTTCGTTTATTATTAATGTTTTAATTAAAAAACATTGCAAACATCAATTTCAGCGCGGAAAAGGGGTAGGGAGGTTTAGTAAGGGCGGGGATTTTAATTTTTTGATTTTTAACCATAGTTTTTTGACAAAAACCCATTGTTTTAGGGTGAAGAGGGTTAATATTAACCCCTGATGGGTTAATATTCCCCAAGAGAGGGCTATATATCTATAGTGCTAGGGGGAGGGTATTTACATAGATTTTTTGGGAATTTTTTCATAGATCTTTATAGAATTAGGGAATGGGGGACTTAGGGAGCTAAATAATATATCAGTTGTTAGTATGACATTGTGAGGTGAGTGTAGGGGCAAAGATTTAAGTTTTAAGAAGTAAAACTTAGGAATGGTAGGTAAATGAAATGAGAGCAAAGATTTTTACACAAAAAATGTGGCTTCTTTCTCTTGAGTGAACTTCATGGTTTGACCTAGTAGCTTGTCATGGACTGAAGTGGAACTTGACTCTTTGGGCAGATCTCAAGGTCCTTGGGAATGTTAGTAAATTATGTTTGGGGGAAAATAGGGGGAGATTAGACATGCTTCCAATGTTGTGTCCTCAAACCTCTGCTATGATGCCAATACCCTGAATGGAATGAGTCTTGTACTTGATAAGTCAATTGGTGGTGGCCCTTCATTTCTGCAACCTTTCACTACTTACCCAACCTAGTAATCCTAACATTTTCTCTTCACTTTAAGTGGGTGAACTTGAATTAGCAGACCCTGATAGTTCTCCTTTTCTTTTGACTGCCCTCCTATCTAAATGTACCCTTATTTCTTCCAAGGACCCAGATTAAGCAGTTGGGCTCCTTCATTTCTCTACCTAGCTAGTCATCTGCCAATCTTGAGCTGTTTGGACAGGAAACATTCTCTATTCTGCAACAAGCAATTTAAACATGGCATGGTCCAGTTTAGACTATTGGGTCATCCATCAAGTATGATTAGCAGCAGTATTTGTAGATTTTCCACAGTGCTCATGATTTTTGGTCGACGTTTCGAGTCTGAACCTAGACTCATCTTCAGGACAAATTGTGAGGAGAAAAGAAGGACAGGATAGGTATAAATATGAAAACTGCTTGCTGAAAAGATATTGGCCGACTCATTTAATTTTAAATTTATTTCAATTATTATTTAAGTCTTTTAGATTTCTGCTTATTTTATTTTATTTATAATTAATTTGTTATTCTCCCTTTGATAATAATTAATATTTGAATTTTTGTTTTATATCATTATAATTTCTTAATTTATTGTTTGTATTATTTTTAATTCCAGTTTTATGTTATTTTATTAGTTCTAATATTATTTGTTTATAGTTAAATCTTTATTTATATGGTTATATATGTTAATTTATTGTGTATTTTAATTAATTTATATTGATATTTAATTATTGCTGTTAATGATTATTCTTATGGTTAGTTAACTTAGTTATGATAATATTCTAATTGTTATTCTAATAATTATTAGTAATGCTTTTTGTTCTTATCTAATAATATTTATGTACATAATTATGATTTACTCTTAGATAGTTGTTTATTATTAACTAGAATTAATAATAAACAACTATCTAAGAGTAAATAATAATTATGTACATAAATATTATTAGATAAGAACAAAGCATTACTAATAATTATTAAAATAACAATTAGAATATTATCATAACTAAGTTAACTAACCATAAGAATAATCATTAACAGCAACAATTAAATATCAATATAAATTAATTAAAATACACAATAAATTAACATATATAACCATATAAATAAAGATTTAACTATAAACAAATAACATTAGAACTAATAAAATAACATAAAACTGGAATTAAAAACAATACAAACAATAAATTAAGAAATTATAATGATATAAAATAAAAGTATCAAATATTATTATTATGAAAGGGAGAATAACAAATTAATTATCAATAAAATAAAATAAGCAGAAATCTAAAAGACTTAAATAATAATTGAAATAAATTAAAATTAAATGAGTCGGCCAATATCTTTTCAGCAAGCAGTTTTCATATTTATACCTATCATGTCATTCTTTTCTCCTCACAATTTGTTCTGAAGATGAGTCTAGGTTCAGACTCGAAACGTCGACCAAAAATCATGAGCACTGTGGAAAATCTGAACTCCTTTCAAAAATCTCACCACAGTAACCTGCAATCCAAAAAAAAAGTATTTGTAGAGTATGATACTGCCCAAAGATAGTAGTGGCATTTTGATTGGCTACTTTCTTGGTCTTTAGTTTGGGGTTCATTTTCACTTTTCTTTTAACCATTTGTTTTTCTTGCCTTTTGATTATTATTTTAAGGCATACCCTCTTTTCATTTTTTAATTTTCATAGTATGTACACAAAATATGGAACCTTTGCAACCTGCAACGATGAACATATTTAGCCCTTCCATTGTCAATCATGAAAGATGAAACCTATTGGTATAGGAACCTAACAGGTTGCTCAGGCTTGAGCAAGCATTGTACTTCTCTACTATCTGATTAATGCAACACATATAGGAAGGGTTTTGAGTTGTTTCTTTCCCCTAGATAAAATTTTGAGTATGTGTATTGAATCTTGTCTCATGTTTATGTTGTGATTTCGCGATCGATTAATTGCTTTCCGCTAATGAGTAGAGTAGATTCAAGTCTTTTGTTTTAGTAAATTACCTAAGCAGATTGAATCTACAAGGAATTTCTACAAGTAAATATGTTGAAAATAGCAACAAGAAATGATAAAAATAGAATCTAGAATATTCCAATTTTAATTTGTCCTTGAACTAAAATTGTGAATTAAAATTCGAATTTAGTCTCAGTAGCTGCTTGGAATTAATTAATTAATTAATTGTGGATTAAATTAGTTGAATAAATTCAAGTTAGAAGTAGTTTTGAATTCATGCAACAGTTATCCCTTAAATTAAGGAGATTATCCCTTAATTAAGGAGATAAGATTGAGTTATATTTGAGTTGTAATTAGTTAGCTCAATTTACTGAGTTAAGTCCAGTTAAATTAGTTCCAAACTGTTTGAGGAACTAATTGTGAGTTATTAGTCAGTTGATGCATGCATGCACTCAACAAGTGTACTTCAGATAACTGAAGATTCTCTCATCAAAAACTCATGCATTTCTATTCTGAGAAAGACCCAGTTGAACTAAATGTCAAGGACAATGTACTATCAGTTGCATATGTTCCTATAAAGAAAACCAATGCACGCAATCAAGGCAAGGTTCCTTGAGGATTTCACAGTTATGACAGTGTGTTAGAGCAGTGTGTGAGAGCAGTGTTACACTGGGTGAAGGAGATCATCTCAGAGGTAACTGCGCAAGCAAATAGGAGCTTGGAGGGCAGAGAGGAAGGCTTGAGAGAAGCTTTGATTGTATGTGAGCATCTAGGAGGATTGTACTGAGAGCTAGCTCGTTGTGAGAGCTAAGGCTTTGTGTAATTCTAAGATATTTCCATCTTGTATGATAATACAGATAGTGGGGTTTTTAGCTGAGGCTTTCCCCTGAGTATTTTCTATGTTTCATGTGTATTGATTCTTCTTCTTATGGTTATATGTGTTCAGCTCTGATTCAGCTCGATCTGTAAGCTTTCACAAGTTTGATAATAGAAGTAGATTATAGTATTTTGCTTTGGTATATTGCATTATCGAGTTAATCTACAGTCTGATTTTCTACATAGATCTTAGAGGTAGATTTGTAGAGAATTTGCGTGATATTCTACATGGTATCGGAGCCAAGTTTATCAGAGATGTGAATAGTATACGAAGAAGAGAATTCAAATTTTGGAGTTCGGGGTTGCAGGTGAAAATCGAATTCTTGTCATACTTCAAGTTTGGCCAATGGCGTTCTATGACTTGAGACTCGAGTATGTCTTGGAAGGTAGCTTGAATCACATAGCATGGAAAGATCGTATGGAGGTTGTATTAGAAGACAACGACTTGAAGGATTTCCTTGATTAAGAAATCCCAAAGCCAAGTTCAACTATTGCACAAGAGTTGGCTGAGTGGAAGAAGTGTGTGGTGAGGGCAAGATGGATCATCCTTAAGGGAGTTCGAGACTATATTATCTCGAGTCTCCATGGGAAGGATACTCTGTATTCAATGTGGAAGAGATTGAAGGACCTCTACCAAAACAGTGGTGACTAGAGGAAATTGACACTCAAGGATAAGCTTCGAAGAATCAAGATGGAGAACGGTGATACTATTTCCACATATCCGAACAAGCTCACCACTTGCAAAGATGATCTTGGTAGTGTGGGAATAACTACTGCCAATGATGATATGGTGAGCCTTTCTCTCCTTGGCCTTCCAAATAGCTAGAATAGCTACCAGGACTCTGTGAATGGAAGGGAGAAACTGCCGGATTGGGAACGGCTGTGGTCAGATCTCATGCAGGAGGAGATCAAGAGGAGCACATGAGATGGTTCTTCATCCAAGGATGATGATGAAGAAAATCTGGCCTTAGCAAGTAAGGCAAGGAAAGGGAAGGGGAAGGCGTCCCATTCTGAATCAAATTCTTCTCATGGAGGGAAGAAGGGTGACAAGTCTAAAGTGAGATGCTTTAGTTGTCACGAGATGGGACATAATGCGACTAATTGCCCATCGAAGAAGTCCAAGAAGGGATCCTCAGATGGATCGGAAGGTGAGGCATTAGCCTCTCAATTCGAAATGGACTTTACCCTCATCACATGCATGGTGTCATCGATGATGGGTTGTGGTTGGTATCTTGACAGTGGAGCCTCATTCCACATGATCGGTGATAAAAGTTTATTCAGTACCTTGGAGGAGAAAGACCTCAAGATTCACATAGAGATGGGTGACAACGAAAATTTTAGTGTTTCAGGAGTGGGCACGATTTATTTTCAGAGGGATCATATGTTAGAAAATTATATATTACGGAGCAATGGAACACATAAAATATTGCAGAAATATAAACACAGAAAGTGCACAAAACAAGAGAGACACCGATATACGTGGTTCACCTAGTTTGGGCTACATCCACCTCGAACAGCCAGTCCTTCCTTTCTATTATCCAGCAAAATGAAGAGACACAACCTACAGCAAATCCGCTGTAATATCCTCTGTCTTCTCTCACAGTCTCACCTCTCTGTTTCTCGCTCACACAGAATACACGTCTGTCTCACAGCCTCAAATACAATGCCCTCATACAAAGAGAGGGGGTTGCCTTCTAGGGCAAAAAACCCTAAACTAAACATAAGTTCTACCGTCAGATCATCCGCCTAATGAACGGCCCAGATTGACTAGAAATTACTATACTTTTACAAGGCAATTTTACAGCTGTTTTTAGCCCCCCCCTGGACCCCCCCTGCAGCGAATATTTTACGGGCGGCGTTGCCGCCCCTATTAACAACTGGGGTCCAATGTGGCGGTACTTTTGAATATAGAAGATAATCAGGCTCCACACCCAACATCATGGAGCTTCTATCACCCTGATCGATGTGAAGTATGTGTCTGGACTGAAGAAGAACTTGGTATCGGTCGCGAAGTTGGAGGACAAAGGCTACGATGTTGTCTTTAATAAGGGAAAGTTTTTCCTTAGACACATCACCACGAGAGAGGGGAAACAGATCGGTTCATGAGTTAAGAACCTCTATCCTCTTGAGGTTCAAGATGCATGCAAAGCCTTGAGGAGCAAGGCAAATGTTAGAGATTTGGTGGTTGGGAGGGAGAGAAAATTACCTCTCAACATGCAGTCCCAGAAGAAGTCTTAGGCAATTGTAGAGGAGCCACAATTGGAGAAGTGGACAGAGGGATCACATGCAGCTATACCTCCAGGTGTGAGGTGGGGCGATGTGAAGTGATAGTCCCAAGAAGGCTGAAATTGGGCAGGGTCCATTGAGAGGTTTTATCTCATTGATCGTACCTTGCTACGGGAGCCCAAATTACATAGTAGCGGGAGGAATCAGTGGGATTGATGCAGTAAGAGATCAAAGTGACAGAGGCTAGAGCAGTTAGATACTGAAGAGCGCAAAGAAGGATTGACAACAGTGCAAAAAGGCAGAGTCAGCCGAAGTGGAAAGTTTTCAGTTGACAGAGGCAATAATAGTCAGAGACTTTGATGACCGATACATCATATTGATTTAGGTTGGATGTGTTTTTTGTTTCTGGAGTTGTTGGAGCAACAACACTTGAGAGAAGTGTTGCATGCAGAATATTCCAAAGGTTCAGGATCGAGATCGATTTGAATTCCTTTCTTGTTGAGAGGGGGTGTTGAAAATAGCAACAAGAAATGATAAAAATAGAATCCAGAATATTTCAATTTTAATTTGTCCTTGAATTAAAATTCGAATTTAGTCTCACTAGCTACTTGGAATTAATTGATTAATTCATTATGGATTAAATTAGTTGGAGAAATTCAAGTTAGATTTCTTTATGAAGTCATGCAACAATTATCTCTTAAATTAAGAAGATTATCCCTTAATTAAGGAGATAAGATTGAGTTATATTTTAGTTGTAATTAGTTAGCTCGGTTTACTGAGTTAAGTCCAGTTAAATTAGTTCCAAACTGTTTGAGGAACTAATTGTAAGTTATCAATCAGTTGATGTATGCATGCACTCAACAAGTGTACTCCAGATAACTGAAGATTCTCTCATCAGAAACTCATGCATGTCTATTCTGAGAAAGACCCAATTGATCTAAATGTCAAGGAAAATGTACTATCAGTTGCATGTGTTTTCCTATAAAGGAAACCAAGACATGCAATCAAGGCAAGGTTCATTGAGGATTGCGCGTTCTGACAGTGTGTTAGAGCAGTGTGTGAGAGCAGTGCTACATTGGGTGAAGGAGATCATCCCACAGGTAACTGTGCAAGGAAATAGGAGCTTGGAGGGTAGAGAGGAAGGCTTGAGAGAAGCTTTGATTGCCTGTGAGCATCCAAGAGGATTGTACTGAGAGCTGGCTAGCTGTGAGAGCTAAGGATTTGTGTAATTCTAAGATACTTCCACCTTGTATGATAATATAGATAGTTGGGTTTTTCGCTGAGGCTTTCCCCTGAATATTTTTTGTGTTTTATGTGTATTTATTCTTCTTCTTATGGTTATATGTGTTCAGCTCGATCTTTAAGCTTCCACAAGTTTGATATTAGAGGTAGATTATAGTATTTTTCTTTGGTATATTGCATTATCGAGTTAATCTACAGTCATATTTTCTACATAGATCTTAGAGGTAGATTTGTAGAGAATTTGCAGGAAATTCTACAAAATACACCCACCTGTAACTTTTTAGCCAAAGGATTACAATTTAAAATTTGGAAAGCCAACTACGGTAACTGGTAAAACATATATCCCCACTTATAACTTCTTAGTTAAAGGATTCCAATTTAAATGTTTTAAAATCGATTACATTAATTATAATACTTTGAGATTGACAAAGGCCATGCTTTTCATGTTAGTGAAATAATAATAATATATAGACAGACTATTGTTTAGTATCTTCCTTATAGATTTGTAGTTAGTGTCAGTGACAAATTCTAGTGTTGTGGCCTTGTAACATTGGAATGAGAACCATCAAAGTAGGGACTTCTCTTTGGTCATATCCAATAGGGAGGCATACAACCTATCCAAATTTAAATATAGTTAATATACAAATTAGTAAAACTCCATAATTTTTCTCACAAATATTTCCTTCAGTTTCCTATAACCTATGAGAAACAATGTTTTAAAGAGTTGAATGGTTACCTTACATCTCATCGTCGCTCTTTTTTGAAATCAAAACACCATTTTAAAATGGTTGATGAACACTTTCAAGATACTGATTGTAAGGACTCCGGACACCACATATCTCCACAATGGTATGATATTGTCCACTTTGGGCCTAAGCCCTCATGGATTTGCTTTTGGACTTACCCCAAAAGGCCTCATACCAATGGAGATATTTGTCCATCCTTATATACCCATGATCCTCCCCACTTCTAGTCAATGTGGGACTTTGGTCGTATACCCAACAATCCTCCCCTCGAACAAAGGACCATCGAGCCTCCCCTCAAACGATTATCCATCCGTCCACTCTCGACCAACTAGGATTCTCCGCTCCAACGCGTTGGAAGCTCACGCCTTACATGGAACACCACCTGCCTTGAGAGCTTGCTCTAT
>APFE030579149.1:19787-45405 GCA_000404065.3 Pinus taeda
CCTCTAACCCCCCGGTTCACTACGTAGGTTAGTCATGGAAAGAATATAACACAACCCAACACTGATTATGAAAGTATTTCTACCCTCTTCAGTGTTAAGGATGAAGATTCCTTCTATCCCCTCCATCGTGGCCACAACCTTCAAAAACTTTATAGGCTTGTACTAAATTTTCAACCAACATGCACATGCTCAAATATGAATATCTTTTAGCCTCCCAATTTCAATCATCTTAATGATGGTCCTAATTGTAGTCTCCCATTATTAATTAGGGTGGAGTATAGAAACTCAGTAATAGATATAAATATATTTTATTTATGAATGAATGATTACAAAAGTGGGAGGCCCTTAGCTTAAATACTGCCTTGGGTGCCTCTTCGTGAATGGATCATGCTCTTTGCCTAATTAATTAATAATTCAAGTCCTTTGCCTAATTAATTAGTAATTACAGACTTGATTAATTTTACATAACATTGCCTTCCTCTTGAAAAGATGTTTTGTCCTCAAAGCATACGTAATGACGGGTATTGTTGATGAAACATTTCTGTCTCCCAAGAAGCTTCTTCTTTTGGTAAGTCCTTCCACTTGATCATGTATTCTTTGATTACTTGTGATCACAACTTATTTTCCCTCATGGAGATGATACCTCTTGGTTCTAGAATAACCCTTCCTTCATCATCTAAAGTCAGAAATGTTGTTTGTGCTGATTGATGTTTTCCAAGTGCCTTTTTAAGGCAAGATACATGGAAAACATCGTGAACATGACTTTTATTAGGAAGACTTAAACTGTATGCCACTTGGATGATCTTTTTGTTGATCTGGTACCGTCCATAAAACCTTAGTGCCAATTTGTTTTTTCCCTTCTGTTTTAAGGACCACTGCTTGTAAGGCCGAAGTTTAACAAATACCCATTCTCCAACTTCAAATTCTCTCTTTGTTCTGTTTCGGTCAGCTTGCTACTACATACGATTTCTTGCATTATTTGTATTTTGTTTTAGAGTTCGGATGACTTTTTGGGTTTCTTCTAACTGGTCTTTAACAGATGGAAGTTTCGTCTCTATGATAGAAAATTCCTTCCATTTCGGAGGTTCGTAACCATACAAAGCTTGAAATGGAGTCATTTTAATTGGCGTGTGGTAAGTGGAATTGTACCGCCATTCAACGAGATATAACCACTGAGCCCACTCACTTTGTTTGTATGTGGCATAACAACTTAGGTAGGTTTCTAAACATTTATTAAGAACCTCTAGTTGGCCATCTCTGTGAGGATGGTAAGCTGAACCCATGTTGAGGTAGGTTCCTATGTGTTTTCAAAATTCCTTCCAAAAATTACCTTTGAATTTGGCATCTCTATTGCTCACAATGACATTGGGAAATCCATGTAATTTGTAAACATTTTTGCAAAATATCTCAGCGATTTGTTTTGCTAAGTCTGATTTTCTCATTCCAATAAAGTGAGCATACTTGGTGAGTTTGTTGACTTCTACAATAATTTTATCCTTACCATCAGACACTGGTAAAATTTCGATAAAGTCCATTGATATTTTCTCCTATTTTTTATTTAGGATATTTAAAGGATGAAGTAGTCCAGGTGTCATTATATTTTCATTTTTATTCCTCTCGGATTTATCACATTCTGTTACATATTTTTAAAATCATTATTCATTCCCTTCCAAAAAATGACTGACGTGCATTATAGTAGGTTTTGAACATTAGCTGCTGACAGTGAATTTTGGGACTCTCTGAGAACCTTGATTTTAAATTTGGAATTTAGACTTAGGTAAATCCTTCCCTTGTAACACAAAATATCATTCTTCCATTCAAATTTTGAATTATGAGGAGGGTTAGTGTTTATAGTACTTGTTTCTAGATCTTTTGCATACTCACTACGAACTTCATTAAGCCAGTATGGAATTATAGTTGAGACTGAAAACATGGATGTTTCTTCATTTTTTTTGGAGAGAACATCTACCATTACGTTGTCCTTTCCCCTTTTATGTAATATCTCCATGTCAAATGAAACAATTTTTTCAATCCACTTTTGTTGTTCTTTAGAGTGTTTTCTGTTAGAGGAGGTACTGGACACTGTTATAATTTGCTCGTATGGAGAACTTACTTCCCAAAAGATATTGTCTCCACTTGGATAATGCATGCATAATATCAAGCATTTCCTTGTTGTATGTAGAATTTATATGTTCTTGCTTATTGAGCTTCATTCTTTCATACACGATTGGGTGACCATCCTGCATTAGTACCGCTCCTAGGCCAATTCCTGAAGCATCACATTAAATTACAAATGTTTTTGAGAAGTCTAGATTTTCCAATACAGGGGAATTAGACATAACTTCCTTTAAGTCTTCAAAAAACTTTTCTGCATCATCATTCCATCGAAATGAGTTATTCTTTAGAAGGTTTTTTAGGGGTGTGGTTATATGGGCATAGTTTTTAATAAATCTTCGATAATACTGATCCGTTAATGAAAAAGGTATTATAGACTTTATGTGAAGTTTGTTTAATTTACTTAGTGCAATGGATCGAAAAGATTGCAAATAACATAAAAGACATAAGCAATTAAAAACACATTCAAACACATCAACACAATAAAATTTAATAAAGGAGTTCACCAGACTTCCTGGCTACATCTCCTGGTCCTTTAGCTTCCAGTGCTGACCGCTTTATTTTGTATTCAAAATACTTTTACAAGTATGAGCTCAAAAATAACAGCTCAAATGAGAAAATGGACCTCACCATTGCATTCAACTCGAAATTTCGAGTCAAACGAATATAAACTTGCTCATATTTGGCCACTTTGACCTCCAAACCCCCTGGAGAAGTCCAAAACCGCCTCTGCCCTCTGCAAAACCACTTTTGTCTGCACAATACTGCCTCAGTCTGCACGTTGGTGGTTTGGCTGGTTCGGCACATGCAATAATTTAAAATAATTTATGGGCGCTTGGATTACCAAGCCCCACCCTTGGCATAATGGCTATCAGACTGCGTGTGAAGGTGTTGGTTATATAATGTTTTGGTGGGTTAGAGGTTCGAACCCCGCCCCTCCTTCCACCGTTGGTTATGTTAATACAACGTATATGATATGTTTGGTGGTGATATATGATAAGGTTTTGAGACTATATAATAACTGATATATCAAAGGTCCAAAGATCGTGGGGTTGACCCCGACCGTCTGACATTTTTCTGGCCACCTTCCCGCATAAACTTAGATACAATATCATCCACAATCCTAACAAGACTCACCATAGTCTGTCTCGTGGGGCTCCTCCAGTGAAAAATTAGCCATTCCGGTAGGCCAGGGGTTCGATCCTCCTTGATCCCCAAAATTTTGGAAATAAGGCCACATTGGGCAAAATCTGGGCTACCACGTGTCAACCCCAGATTGGCCCATATTAACCAATCATACTGTGACACATCATCAACTTGCTGACATCATCATGGACAAGTGGTGTATTCCTGGGACGACACATGTCTTCCTGACATCATCCTATTGACCTCGTTGACCTATTTTACCATTGACCATTGACCGGACCATTGACTGTTGACCTTTGAATTTTTGACTTTTGCCCTAATTTTCCCAAAAACTTTGACTGGCTCTAACTTTTTCATCCGGACTCAGATTTACTCGCCGTTCACACCGTTGGAATCGTATTAACGAGCAATTCAACTTGATCTTACTTTCATTTGCATTTTAAGACTTTGATCTAGAGGAAAAACTGGATCCATTTTGGATCACTCCTCCCCAGTAGAAGCTTTTGGACCACCAAGAGTTGGTTTTACCTATCGAGTAAGTGAGGATAATCTTCCTTCACTTTTCCAATCTCTATCCATTGTGCTTTACTTGGATTTGTGCCTTTTAGTCCAACTTGAAGATACTCAACATTTCCCTGTTGTGAAG
This sequence comes from Pinus taeda, assembly GCA_000404065.3. Lineage (NCBI taxonomy): Eukaryota > Viridiplantae > Streptophyta > Pinopsida > Pinales > Pinaceae > Pinus > Pinus taeda. The sequence goes on from APFE030579149.1 coordinate 23,695, forward strand.
TTCTTATCCTCCTGTCAAGAATTATGTCCTCCTATAGCTCATTGAGATACTCGGGCAAAATATCTTCAATGGAAGGTAACTAACCTTTCTCTTCGAGATATTCAATCAATAAAGGCTCATACAATTGCAAGTTTTCAACATTTACGATGGAATAGATCTGCATATAAGTTGGTATAGCTAGGTGGAAAGCATTTTCACCAATTTTGTCAAGTATTTTGAAAGGACCATATCTAATTGGTTTCAACTTCTTACCTTCCCCTTGCAGTCTTTCTTTGTTGATGTACAACCACACTTGATCACCAACTTGAAAACTATGCTCAACCCAATTCTTGTCATGCCATGCGTTATACTTTTCTTGGCTTCTTTCTAGTTGTTCTTGTACTGCTTGGTGAATTTCCTTGATTTGTTCAATGAACTTGGTTGCTTTGTCCACATCACTGTGTCCATCAACTGCTATGTCTTTACCAAAGACAAAATCCAAGGGAGACTTTGGTATAAAACCAAAACAAGTCTCAAAAGGAGATCTCTGAGTAGAATAATGTTTTGCATGGTTGTAAGCATGCTACACATAACACAAATTCTCATCCCAAAGTTTGGGATGCTTGCTGCAATATCCTGGAAGCAACTGTATCATTGTCCTGCTGACCACTTTTGTCTAACCATATGTTTGCGAATGAAATTTTGTGCTCTTCTTTAACTCTGTGTCTGTTAACTCCGATAGACTTGACCAAAATTTCCTGACAAATTGAGAATCTTGATCAGATACAATAGAAGTGGGTAACCCAAAATGAACCTATACATTTTGAAAGAAAAACTTTGTAGTTTTTTCAGCTGTGACTTGTTTATTACATGGTGTCAAAATACACATCTTACTGAACCTATCCACAACTACATACAAATAATCATGACCCTTTCTAGACTTTGGCAATCCCCCAACAAAATTCATGGAAACACTTTCCCAAGGATGAGAAGGAATTGGAAGTGGAGTATACAAGCCTAATTTTCTATTACTTAGCTTTCTTGTAGCACACATAGTACATCCTTTAATATATCTAGAAACTGTCTCATTTATTCATGGCCAATAGCAAAATCTTTGTAATTGTGCAATTGTTTTACTTACACCAAATGACCTGATATGAGAGAAGTATGTGCTTCTAGAATTATATTAACTCTTTCAATTTGTGGAATGCATAACTTTACCAAACGATATACAAGTTTTTCTCTTATGAAATAATCCAGTTCTTCTATCTGCTTTCCATGACTTAAAGTTGCATATACATCCTTAAAAATCTGTGTCTTAAGCATATCATTCAATGTAACTTTCATGAATTACTGAATTATGGTTAAGTATTGTGGATGCATTTATAATTGGCCTTGATAACATGTATGCAACCTTATTATGTATGCCTTTCTTATATTTGATAACAAGATGAAATTGCTATAGAAAACCCATTCATTGACAATGTCTTGATTGTTGCAATTTAGTTTGTGATTGTAAATATTGAATTGGTTGATGATCTGTGTGTATGATTGTTTCTTTACCCATTATGTAATGTTTCCACTTTTTAACACTATGAACTAATGCGTATAATTCATTATCATATGTAGGATAGTCAACTACTGCTGATGTGAATGTCTCAGAATGAAAGCATATAGGCTTTCTGTGCTGCATCAACACTGCCCCCATGGCATATTCACTTGCATCTTTCTCGATCTCAAATGGATGTTGAAGATCTGACAATGATAGTAATGGCGCTATACTAATAATTTCTTTCAATGTGTTGAGGGTCTCTGTTGCTTTCCTCGCCACTGAAACATCTGTTTCACACTTGTCAAAGCATGTAAAGGATTTGCAATCAAAGAAAGTTAGCAATAAACTTTCTCCAATATTGTGCTGCCCCTAAGAAACTTCTAACTTCCGTAGTAGTATTGGGTTTAGGCCAATTTACAATGACTTCAACCTTAGAGGGATCTATCTTCAATTCACCACCCCTGATTCGGATCTTGGGGGGAGGCCCTCAATATCTAAAAGATTGAAATGGATCTTGGTGGGAGACCCCCAAGATCTGAAAAATCGAAATTGTCAGAAGAAAAAGAGGAGAATGCCCAATAAACAAAACCATAAAGAAAATTTTTATTAAAATAGATAATAACTGTAAGGACTACATTGTGGTGAACCATTTGTCCTTTTACAAAATGTGACTTGTTACTTATAGTATTTTTCACTTACAACACCACGGGTCAATTCCATGGGTGAATGAATACCATGGGTGGATGTCACAATACCACGGGTCAATTCCATGGGTGAATGAATACCATGGGTGGATGTCATAATACCATGGGAAAATACCATGGGTGAATGAATACCATGGGTGCATGTCACTTACAATACCATGGGTGGATGCGACTTACAATACCATGGGTAAATTCCATGGGTGGATGAATACCATGGGTTGATGCCATTTTCCATTCGAATCATTCCTCCTTCTTTAAGAAGCAATGATCCCCATTGCGTGAAGTTCCCTCTTGCGAAGCCTTTGTTGAATATGAAGACCCACTGAAGAGAAGGGTTTTATGTGGTTAACACATAACCATGATGAATGAAGATCCGAGGATAGAGATACCCTATAATTCTTATTACCAACTGTAATACTGACAGTGTGCGGCCTACCAAATGGACTTCGATGAATTGTGGGTTTGTGGATGACCCATAACCATGATGAACGAAAATCCAAGGATAGAGATACCCTATAATGCTTGTGACCTACTATGACACTGACAGTGTGCAGCCTAGAAAATGGACTTCGATGACGTGTGGGTTTTTGGATGACCCATAACCATGACAAATGAAGATCTGAGGATAGAGATACCTTGTAATGCTTGTGACCCACTGTGATACTAACAGTGTGCACCCTAGCAAATGGACTTTGATGACAAGGATTTTGTGTGGTTAACCCATAATCGTGATGTTGGTCGTTGATGAAGTAGCAGGTGCCTACATAGCCTGGGGTGGGAGGGCACATCTCCAAATAACCCAAGCTGAATGCTTCTATGTTGAAACTGATGAATGTGACGCGGGTGCCTACTAAAGTTCAATGGGAGGGCATGTCTCCAATGGGAACCCACTTCGAATACTACTCCAGAATTAAAATGGACATAAATCAGTCAATATAACTCAGAATATTTATTATAACCTGTTTTTGGAAGTAGAATGACCATTTTGCATCTTCCCATGTGTTGGAAATCCTTATCTCAACATTATAAAATCTCATATTTGCACTGCAATTTTTCCGCCGTAACAAAAGTTCTGAAAAAAATAGTTGTTTTTAAATCAGTGATATCTCCCACATTTGAACTCCGATTTGTCCCATTGTTTTTTGAAATTGGGTTATTTTTCAAAAGGAGCTTAGATCTACAATAATTTTTTTTGAAATTAGGCACAAAAACTTAAAAAAATGATAGGAGAGTCACCGTCCACTAGTTGTCATTAGAAAAAAAAAATTCTACAGCATAGCCGATTTTAAATAAGTGATATCTCCCTCATCTAGAGTTCGGTTCGGCTCATTTTTTGGTTTGAATTTTGGTATTTTTCTCAAGGAATCCATATTTGGTATTTTTTTTTGTAAATATTGCACCAAATGTTTTAGATCTGATATGAAAACTCGCCGCCCAAAAAACGTTTCCTGCAAAAAAATGCAAAAAGAAAAATTCCTCCTGCTTGCCCCAAGAAAGTGCTCTGTGGAGGTCACAACGGGTGCCTGAAGTTTGTTAAATATTGTTGAAACATTTTGAAACTGAAATATGCATGAAACCCTCATTCCAATGGATTCATAACCTTCTCTGATACCACTAATCCAGATCTTGCGGGGAGGCCCTCAAGATCTAAAAGATTGAAATGGATCTTGGGGGGAAGCCCCCAAGATCTGAAAATTTGAAATTGCCAGAAGAAAAATAAGAGAATGCCCAATAAACAAAACCACAATTTTTTTTATTAAAACAGATAATAACTATAAGGACTACATTGTGGTGGACCATCTGTCATTTCACAAAATGTGACTTGTTACTTATAGTATTTTTCAGTTACAACACCACGGGTCAATTCCATGGGTGAATGAATACCATGGGTGCATGTCACAATACCATGGGTCAATTCCATGGGTGAATGAATACCATGGGTGGATGTCACAATACCATGGGAAAATACCATGGGTGAATGTCACTTACAATACCATGGGTCGATAAATACCATGGGTGGATGCGACTTACAATACCATGGGTGGATGAATACCATGGGTTGATGTCATTTTCTGTTTGGATCAACCCCCTACAATTTAACCCAAATAATTCAAAGATGTTCTGCCAAATACACATTTTGATAGTATTACATAGAGATTTTCTCTTTTCAAAACATCGAAAACCTGTTTTACATGCTTTACATGTTCATCCCATGTTCTACTGAAAACAAGAATATAATCTAAATAGACTATTATGAAATCAACAATGAATGGTCTAAATACATCATTCATGACTCACATGAATGTAGTTGGTGCATTAGTTAAGCCAAAAGGCATAACCATCCATTCATAGAGTCCTTGCTTTGTTTTGAAAGCAGTCTTCCATACATCCTGTTCTACAACTCTGATTTGATGGTAGCTATTTTGCAAGTCCAATTTAGAGAAATAAACTACATCTTTTAACTGATCTAATAAATCATCAATACGATGAAGAGGATAATGATTCTTTAATGTGGTTCTATTTAATTCTCTAAAATCAATGCACATTCTCCACAAACCATCTTTATTTTGCACTAACACAATAGGTGATCCTCACAGTGATGTGCTCGGTCAAATAAACCCTTGATCGAGCAACTCTTGTACCTGCTTCTTTATCTCTGCATTCTCTAGAGCTGATAACTTGTACATTCCAATGTTAGGTAGTGGAGCATCTTGCTGCAAATAAATCTCATGTTCTATCTCTCGCTTGGGTGGAAGCCCTTTAGGCTCTTGAAATAGAATATCATAATCGAAAGCAACTTTAACTAGATTTACTTTCTGTTTAGGATTATAGCCTTGGAAAGCATCGAATTTCTCAATATCCTTTGCTTTTACAATCATAAGTAAAAATTGTTTACTTGAATTTACAATTCTTTTCATCCGTCCTAAATTTATGAGAGGGAATTTATCTTTGAGTTTATGAGCCCTTACAATATATTCATTTCCATCCTTAGTGAGTTGATACTTATTTTCGGTTCGATAGAATATAACATTTCTATCGTAAAAGTATGGACTTCCTAATATAATTCCATATATGTCTAATGGGACTATGTCTAACTCAACCTCATCTACAAACTTTAACCCAATAGCAAAACAAAGTTTACATTGTTTCACAACTTGTAGCTTAGTTTTATCACACACCCAACCTAATGGATATGGCTTTTTATGAGGTTTTGTTTCTAGACCCAACTTCTTTACAATTGCTTCAGAAATCAAATTAACTTGTGAACCACTATCAAATAAAGTATCAATTTTAGTATGCTTGGAAATGACTCTAATGTGAAATAGCTCATTTCTTTTCCTCTCATCATTATCATTATTAATAGAATGTGAAGAAGTACTTGTAGATGCTTTAGAATATTTACCTTTTATATTTGTAGTTGTAGCTATTGTCCCGTCACCTGAATCTGATCCCAAGTCCTTTTGAATAGCAGCAACATTCTTTCGCTCCTTACTCCCAAACTTCTTAGGATTCAATTCCGGATGCAATGACCAGCAGTGTGCCTAATCGTGACCTTCCTTCTTACAATGAGTGCATGAAGGTTTATCTTTTTTCACAATGTTTGTTTTCTTCTCCTTTCATTTTAGTTTTTTCTTGCCTTTATTCTTGCTTTCAATAGGTTTGGATGATTTTCCAACATCTTGGGTTACATTTTTACCTCTAGCTTCTAGATGAGTTGCTTGGACCGATACATCATCTAAGCTAGTTGGATTAAACATAAGTATAGTATTCCTCAAATAACTATGTAGGCCACCTATGTATTTCAACATTTTCTCTAGTGAGTCCAATAATATGCCTAATGTTAAAGCTCTCTTACGGAATTCCTGATTATAAATTTGAACATTTTGACCTTTTAATTGACGTAGTGTTTGCCAACTCATCATTGCTTGTTGCATATAAGCCAAATAAAATTGCTTTTTAATAGCATAAACAAATTCATTCTAAGTTGAAATTATTTTACCATTCTTTTTGAGATATGCTTGTGTCTTGCCTTCCCACCATATAAGTGCGGTTCCTCCAAGTTGAAGGCTAGCAAGCTGGATCTTCTTCCTTTCTTAAACAACTTTCTGCACCCTACAATACACTTCAATTTGCCTTATCCAATTATCAAGCTTTTCAACATTAAGTTCTCCATCATAAATTGGCAAATCAAATTTTACATCTAAGTTGATCAAAGAGGATTTCTTATTTTTCTTCTTAGAAGGACTAGATTTATGAGAAGAAGAGGATGATGATAACAATGATGGTGATGATGGAGGAGATGGTGGAGGAAGCCTTTCTCCCTTTCCCTTATCTTCTTGGTATTTAGGTGATGAAGTGCCTTCATCTTTGTTCTTCTTAAACTCGTGATACATCTCTTCCACCATTGCATGTATCATCATGAAACTATCCAAGAATTGAGATTCTGACCCAAGTGGGGTTTCATCCGCCATCCTTCTTTGTGAAAATACTCTTCCAATCTCTAGATTTGCCTCAACAATTTCACCTTCACCTCGTCCTAGCCTTAATTTAGTAAGCATTCAAATCTTCACACAATATTGTCAGACCTTAAAAGCCTTGTTGTTCTGATACCACTTGATTCGTTAATGAAAACGGTATTATATACTTTATGTGAAGTTTTCTTATGTTACTTAGTGCAATGGATCGAAAAGATTGCAAATAACATAAATGAAATAAGCAATTAAAAACACATTCGAATACATCAACATAACAAAATTTAATAAATGATTTCACCAGACTTCTTAGCTACGTCTCCTAGTCCTTTAGCTTCTAGTGTTGACCGTTTTATTTTGTCTTCAAAATAATTTTATAGGTATGAGCTCAAAAACAACAGCTCAAATGAGAAAATGGACCTAACCATTGCATTTAGCTTGAAATTTCGAGTCAAACGAGTATAAACTTGCCCATATTTGGCCATTGTGACCTCCAAACCCCAAGAGAAATCCAAAACTGCCTTTGCCCTCTACAAAACCACTTATGTCTACACAATACCGCTTCGATCTATGTGTTGGTGGTTTGGTTGGTTCGACACCTGCAATAATTTAAAAGAATTTATGGGCACTTGGTTTACCAAGCCCGACCCTTGGCATAATGGTTATCAGATTGTGTGTGAAGGCATTGGTTATATAATGTTTTGGTGGGTCGAAGGTTCGAAACCCCTGCCCCTCCTTCCACCGTTGGTTATGTTAATACAATGTATATGATGTTCGGTGATGACATATGATAAGGTTTCAGGACTATATAATAACTGATATATTAAAGGTCCGACAGTCGTGGGGTTGACGCTGACCGTCCGGCCTTTTTCCAGCCACCTTCCACATAACCTTAAATACAATATCATCCACAATCCTAACAAGGCTCACCGTAGCCCATCCGGTGCGGCCCCTCTGGTGAAACATTAGCCATTTCAGGAGGTCAAGGATTCAATTCTCCTTGATACCCAAAATTTTGGAAATAAGGCCACATTGGGCAAATTTCGGGCTACCACATGTCAGCGCCGGATTAGCCCATATTAACCAATCACACTGTGACACATCATCAACCTGCTGACATCATCCTGGACAAGTGGTGTATTCCCGGGACGACACATGTCTAGCTGACATCATCCTATTGACCTGGTTGATCATTGACTGTTGGATGTTGACCTTTGACTTTTTGACTTTTGCCCTAATTTTCACAAAAAACTTTGAATGACTCTAACTTTTTCATCCAGACTTGGATTTACGTGCCATTCACACTGTTGCAATCGTATCGATGAGCACTTCAATTTGATCCTACTTTCATCTGCATTTGAAGACTTTGATCTAGAGGCAAAACTAGATCCATTTTGGATCAAATACCTAGTCAACCCTAAGAACTCTCTCAACTTGAAGATGTTAACTGATTTAGGTCATTCTTTTATATCCTTGATCTTATTAGGATCTACTTTTACTCCTTCCTTGGATATTGTGTCTGGGGTACTCTACTTCTTCCTTTTTGAAGGTACACTTGGACATATTTGCATAGAACTGATGCTCTTTTAATATGGTGAAAACTTGCTCCAGATGTTGTAGATGCTCTTTCCATGTTTTACTATAGATTAGAATATCGTCAAAGAATACTAACACAAAATTCCTTAGATACTGACGAAATACTTCATTCATGGTGGCTTGAAAGGTTTCCGAAGCATTAGTTAATCCAAAGGGAATTACCTTAAATTCATACTGATCTTAGTGTGTTCGAAAATTAGTCTTTGTTATGTCCTCTAGCCTTATTATGATCTTGTAGTATCCCGATCTCAAGTCTAATTTTCAAAAATATTGGACTTCATGAAGTTCATCTAGAATTTCATCTATAAATGGGATCATAAACTTTACTCAATTGTTACCTTGTTCAACCCTCGATAATCCACACATAGTCTAAAGGATCCATCCTTCTTTTGGACAAGAACCACTAGAGCAGTGTATGGGCTTCTACTCTTTGTCATGATTCCAAACCTTAAAAGATCTTGGACTAATCTTTCGATTTTGATTTTTTGGTGGTGTGGATACCTATACGGCTTGATGTTGTCAAGTTTTGACCTTGATTTGACTTCGATTATGTGCTCAATTTCTCTTTTAGGCGATGTCTTTATAGGAAGATCTTGGAACACCTTTTTGTGTTTTTTGATAGGTTTTTTAAATTCAAGTGGTAGTTCTTGAATTGCAGGTGCTTCTTTGCTAACCAATCTTGAAGCCAACATCTCCATCTGGTGACACTACACTACATATGTTAGGGCTCCCTTTTGAATCATTTTCATCATCTGGGATGATGATACAATTTGATTCTCAGGGGGTTGGAACTCATATAATTTGTATTTCTGCCCTTCCCATTTAATTTTTTTAAATTTCTTTTGATGGTTGGATGAGTAAGTCCCTAGGGTTTGAAACTATTGAATACCTAGGATCACATCCACTCCTCCTAATGGTACAGTGTAGAACAAATATTCTAGATTATAGTCTTCAATTTGTAATTTGATTTTGTTGCATTTCCCTACTTTTTCAATTTCCTTACTATTAGTGACCATAACTTTCATGTTGGGCATGGGAAATGTGAATATGTTGAGCCTTTTCACCATAGTTGAGTCCAAAAATTTGTGGGTGCTATTGATATCAATTAGAACCATTACATTTCTCTTTTTTATATGTTATTTTAACTTTAATGTAAGGGGTTGTGATGTACTTGTCATGGCCAATAATGACACTTGTGGGATACTCTCGTTATCTGGTTCTAGAGAAAATTGCGAAGAATCTTTAATTTCTTCTACATCTAATTCTTCACTTTCTGAATCATTGGTTGCTTCACATGTGTATAGGTTCTTGGCTCTCTTCTCTTTAATACATCTATGTTTAGGATCCCATTTTTCATCACAATGTCTGCACTTACCTTCTTTCATTCTTTGTATTTCCAAATTATTGTCTCCTTCACGAAGATATGGTGGAACATATTTTGTATTATCCATGTTCGCAGTTTGGGAAAATCTTCGTCTCGAATATACTCTTTCAACTTTTGGCCATTGCATCTTTTTGTGCTTCTTTTTAGCAACTTTTTCTTTCTGCCTTACTTGTTATATAGAAGTGGTTTCATGTAGCTTGAGCTCAGCCCAGAGATGGCATTTAAGTCCCGTGATGTATCACTGAATGAGACGAGTTTCTGATAATCCAGGTACTCGTGTAGCTAAAGTTTCCCATTCTCGAGTGTATTCATCCATATTTCCCTTTTGTTGTAGTCTGGTGAGTGCTAAAAATAATCTTTCTTCTTTGATACCTTGGAACCTTTTAAAGAATGCATTTTTTAATTTATTTGAACTGATGGGGAATGTTGTCTTTTTCCACCACATATACCAATTATATGCTTCGCCTTCCATTTGCATGGATGCATGCTTGATTTTTTCATCATCATTGTTAATAGAGTTAATCTCAAAGTATTCCTCTGCTTTATTGAACCATGCAACATTGTACTTTTTGTTACAGTCAAAATTGGAGAGCTCAAGTTTTTCTCTTCGTTGATATGTAGGAACTAGTAGGATGAAGAAGGGGTATTGATTCATGAGCTACATATTTTGAAAATCTGTGTTACTATTTTGTTGATGGGGCATGAACAATGCTTTTGGAGGCTCAGGGTTTGAATGTGAATTTGATGAGTTTGAGGTATCCACAGAATCTGGATGTTGAGTTGCTTCATTATTTTGGGGTATTGGATCGAGAATGATTTTCAACTTTTCAAAATTACAACTCAACATCGTCATTGCCTGATTATGATTTAGATCCACCTTACTTGAAAGGATTGCATGATCCTTTTAAATTCGTTATGGTTCTACTCGAGCTGACTCTCTATTCTATTTGTCATATCCTGGAGCTCCTTGATTTCATTGGAATTTCTAGTAACCTTATTCTCAATATCTATCATTTTTTTACGAAAGTCGGCCATTTTCATAAATGACGACATCAAACGGGCATGTGGTGGTGTATATTTATCCAGCTTAACCATTTTTCTTAAATTGGACCTAATTTTTTTCGATAAACTATATAAAAATAAACGAAATTATTATTATTGTTGGTTTTCAAGCCTCTGTGGAAGTTTTTTCCAGCTTCATGTTCCGGATTATCCACAGTTTTCAGTTTAGTCTGTCGACATTTCGAACCCCAACGGGGGTCCATCATCAGGACAACTTCGAAAGATAGAAATGAAATGAATGAAAGATGATGAGAGAAAGAGCAACGCACCTCGATATAAATACACACAGGAACCCTTATTTTAGTTTTTTTAATTAATAATTAAATTAATCAATTATTAAATTTAATGTGTATTTAAATGTTTGATTTGGAAAGGTTATTAACAGGTCAAGATGGGAATGATACTGGCGTCAACAGAGGTGACGTGACAGTCGGGGCTAAAAAAATGTGGTGGACCAAGCAGCAGACGAAATACAAAATACAACAACATACAACAACAGGCGAAGCAAAGAAAGTGGACGACTTGGTCGGAATAGGCTAACTTGGCCCAAATTTCTGATGGTAGGGCTGATGAACGGAGTGCGGGGGTAGTTGTGCTAGTGGGTAGAGTATGGTGAGGGAACAATGGGTTTGAATGGTGAAGGAATGAGAGCTGGGAATAGGACAATGGAGGAAACTTGGGCAATGAAAGACTTGGCAACGAAGAGATGAGGGTGAACAATGACTGGAGAAAACCATGACCTTTCCAACAATGAACCGAGAAGCGACTTGATCTAATATCAAATGGAGTAAAGAAACTCAATAATAGACATACATATATATTTTATTAATGAATGAATGATTAAAAATGTGGGTTTCCCCTAGCTTAAATACTGCCTTGGGTGCCTCTCGGGTGCCCTTGGCTTAATCTAGGGTTAAGATCAGGTCCTAGCCATGATGATAGAAATATTCCAAAGTTAAGATTACCAATAAAGAAGCCTAAGTTAAGATTAGGTCCTAGCCACAATGATAGAAATCTTCCAGAGTTAAGATTACCAATAAAGAAGCCTACATACTGAAAAATATTATACTTCTTGTTATTATATTTAGAAACAACGACTGAGATACCAAAAGAAACTATACCAGACCATAAAACAAAAATAGCTCACTGCTTGATATGAGTAAACTTTGTGTTGAAGAATTAGATATGTATGATTAATCAAATAAATTTTAGATATATATTAAACCTTCCAAAGGTATACGAATAAGTTGGAACCAAAAGAGAAATTCATAAATTGATTTAGCATGAAAAGAGAAGTTTGTGTTTGCTATAAATGGATGAAGTTACCATTATATTATAAGATGTTTAGCTCAAATAACTTGAAGAGTGCAACCTAAATTTATTTATTTATTTTTAAATTTTATATATATATATCTATATATATATATATATATATATATTATATATATATATATAATATATATATATATATATATATATAATATTGCAGGAGAAAAAACTGGAACATTCTATCATTAAAGAGAATGTTTTACATGATCTTAATTCCTGATCATGATAGTGCTCTTGTATGTTGTCCAACAACAAAACAAATGTACTATTGACATAAAAATAGCCATAAACCCTATTATTACAGAAATAACGACAATCAATACCCATATGAGAACTCAAAACATTTGACACTGAGGGGAATAAAAAAAAGATAACACAGAGGTGCTATATCACTAATGGAAGAAGATGAGGAGCCAAAAAACTAAAGGATGCAAACAAGATATGCCAAGGAGTCAATGAATAGATCTCAAAGGAACCCTAGCTTTTGATCTAACCATCCACAACCTACTCAAAATACATATACCTAAGGAGAAGAGATAGAGCGTGCTTTGAGAGAGCACCAACATTAGAATTTTGTTCTCCGTAAACATGTTGGAAATGGATCTTTGAGAACGAGTACTTTAATTCTTGAATCCTCTACATCCAATTGCAAAGAGAGGGAACCTCTAAATCATTCCTACCCTGGATCCAATGTATCATGGTGAGGGATTCCCCAATGATCAGGATCATATCAATGTTGATTGCCACAAGGTAACGTGTAGGGCACCCCATAGAGCCAACATTTCGGTCTTGCAGTTATTCCCATTGCCTCTCAACCAATGAAAATAGAAGAGTAAGGAAGGGTCAATTTGGAGAGAGACATCACATCCATAGCGCCCTCCAGAGGAGACCCCATCAAAATATCAGATCAAGAATATGACGCCCAATTCCACAAGAAAAATGGTCGAGGAAGTGGACTTGGGAACCCAAGGGCCGATTTCCTAGAAATGTGGTACAATACACAGATAAGACATCTTGTCATTTGGAGAAATGTCTTCAAAAACATATTCATTCTAAGGGTGCCAAATGCCCCATAAAACATATAGAGGAACAACCTTATAGGATTTTTCTTGTCCTTCCTAAGAACATATCCAAGCGGTTATGGAAGAATTATCACCGCTAATATGAATCCCTAAGAGAGAGGACACCTCTGCCCAGATGTTAGCTGCAAAGGGACATAGTAAAAATAGATGGTTGAAATCCTCCATGTCAAACCTACAGAGGGAGCATCTACCAGGGCCCACAAAGCCTTTCTTCGCAAATATTTCCTAATTAAAGATATGGTTATGAAATATTAACCAAGTGAAACATAAGATATTTAAAGGGACTTCCCAACTCCATAAATGTGAAAAATATTTGCACAGGAAAGGATTTGGACACTAGAGGTGATATGATCGTATGCATCATTGGCATCAATCATTTCATTGAACATATGGCCGCCCCAAACCAATCTATCTGGTCGTTATGACAAAGATATTCCATCCTGACAAAGGAGGTTGTGATATCCTTCACCTTCATCCTCGAAGAATCCCAAGATCCTGATTTGCTATGCATGATGCTAGATTGGAACAAATAGTGGCAAACAATAGCCCCTCCAAATGTTGGCTAGATTGTGAAGATCCTACAAATTCAATATGGTGATGATGGGAGCCGAGAGGAAATGACTGTCGTGCATACGTTTAATGGCATCCATCCCTATTTGGATCCTCTGGTCATCTCCAACCAACTAGTGAAAGTTACTACAAAGCCATGGGATCACATGCCTAAGACTTTGCCACATGAAGGATACACAGGACTTCGATGGGGCCCCTGCAAAAACCCACTCCTCGAGCCCGTAATAGTGAATGTACTTGGAAAACATAGTGTTTTTCCACAGTCCTTGTTCACCAAAGATACTCCAAATATTCATTGTCAATAAAGCAAGATTAAATCTTATGAAATCAAGAATTCCCCAACCACCCTTCCTGACAGGTCTAGAGATCATACTTAACCCAGCGAGGTGGAGTTTTCTATTGGGACCAAAGCTTGACCAGAGGAATTTGGCAACTATTGAATTGATTTTGTGGATGATTGATTAGGGAATATGAAATAGGTGCATCCAAAATAATGGAATGCCTTATAACACCGCCTTTATCACAATGACCCCTCCCCCCAATGTTAACCATTTTTGGTCCCAACGATACAATGTATTTTTAAATTTGGTGACAATCCACTCCCAATATAGTTTGTTGTATTTGGAGGGTTTTAAATAACATCCCAAGTACTTGAAACCCTCAGACAAAGTCTGGATTTTCACCCCAAATAATGTGGTGATTTTGAGTATCTCCACCTTGTCCCCTTCATAAAAAATTAACTCAGTCTTTATCCTTATTAATATTTAGTTTGGAAGATTTGTCATATTTCTCAAATACCTTGAAGAAAGATTCACATTCTGAGATTTTTTCTTCCCCTGCACATGGGACATCGTCCACGAACATTAGGTGAGACATATGACAATTTCTGGAGATCCCACAACCAGAAATAGCACCAACCTCCTTCGTGGCATTGATCCCTCTGCTAAATGGATCCATAACAAGGATATATAGCAATGGGCAGAGTGCACATCCTTGTCTCATCCCCCTGTAGATTTTGAAAAATTGTGTGTGTTGAAAATAGCAATAAGAAATGCTAAAAATACAAGTGCTAAAAATAGCACTGTTATAAATAGTAGTTTGGGTACCAATGCTGGATTGGGTAATAGGGAATGAAAAATGGAAGTGCTAAAAATAGAATTCTATTTTTAGCAGTTCAGGATGGATTCCTATTTTAGTCAGTCCCTGGACTAAAAATAGGAAGTAAAATTCAAATTTGAACTTAACTATTGTTTGAAAATAAATTAATTAATTCTCCATGAGTTAATTGGTTGTGAAAAATCAAACATAAAGTTTATGTGAGGACATGCAATAGTTTCTATATTAATTGAGGAATGTATCCATCAGTTAAAGAGATAGGGATGAGTTCTAATTTGAGTTGTAATTAGTTGGCTCAGTTAACTAAGTCAAGTCCAATTAGATTGATTTAAACAGTTTGTTTAAATTAATGTGAGTTCAGTTAGTTAATGCATGCTTGCATATAACTGCTGCACTTCAGAGAGCTGAAGATTCTCTCATGAATAACTCATGCATGTCAGTTCAAATAGAGACCAAATTGAGATCAAAGGAGGGACAATGTACTATCAGTTGGATGGATTTTTCCTATAAAGGAAGCTCATCCATGGAGAAGGATTTATCTCCTTTAGGACTACGTAGTTGGATCAGAGGTTAGTGAGTGTGTGAAGAGGCCAATTCACACAAGTGGCTACACTGGACCCCAATAAAAATTGCAAAAAGAAATAGAAGGCTTGGTGTTGGGTAGCATAAGCCCCGCGCAACGGTTACGGGATGCAAAGTCGGACATTTTGGGTAAAGTTAGGGTAAAGACTCCGCTAAAAACGCAGAGTGAAAATTATAATAGGTCAAGTCAAAGGGCAGTCTGCCCAAAAACAATGTAAAGAAATGTAAATAGAATCAGTCCATGCAGGGATCACGGGCCAAGGAAGGGTATAAATAGAGCAAGGCTCTATGGGTAGAGGGAGTAGAGTTTTGATAGTGAATCTGGAATATGAAATGTAATGGGTTTTTGAAGAAGATAGTCTGAAAGGGTCTGTAAGTCTGAGTTAAGGGTTGGGGTAGTAGGTAGAGGCTCTACAGTTGTGTGCACAGAGGCTTGGAAAGTCCACAGCTATGTGCGTGGGCCCTTGCAGCTGAGTGCGCAGGGCAGATCTGGATGTATTAAGGATAAAGTGGAAATAAAGATAAGTTTCTTCTGAAATTCTATGTTTCTTCTAAGCTGTCATTATATCTATTTAATTTAATCTGTTTATGGTTTGAATGAATGTAAATCTGGGTTCAGTTTGACGTGTGAAGCAGTTGTGTTGGTTAAATGTTTGCGTAAATACCTTGGTAATTGGTAGCCACATCATCTAATAGAATAACGCACAAAAAAGAAAGACAAAATCAAGTCGGATCTGTGTGAATACTGAGCAACGTGGAGGTATAAACCAGTGCGCGAAACCTCCAGACCACCCCAAGACATCCCTAGGGTGCAGAAACCTAGTTCCAACACCCTCCCCTGCTACCTTGGGTGAGACCTCAGTCCATGCTCCACGGGTTGTTGCCGAAAGGGCTGGTAGCTACGGGATTTGTTTGGCTAAATAACTCTTCTGAACCTGGGTCAGGACCAAATAAGCCAACAAATGGTTCCGTTGCCGAGACTAGGATCTGCCTAAGGGGTGTCTAATGTGGGAACACTAGAATCCTATGAAGAAAGAGCTTGAATATTGGTGGTATCTAAAGCTTCACGAGTTTACGGTTCACGGAAACAGAAGCTTGTGGATATCGGAGGAAAAGTGGTTGGATCACTATATATTCATGGATATACATGAGATCTTCTTCGTAACATTTCCAATAGAATTGCACGAGTGGATCAAGAAGTTAGCTGATAGCGTGGGAAGGTGCAAATTAGACCAACCGATAGTGTGGACTCCAGAACTGGTGCACAGGTTGGAAGCCACTAAAGATAGAATTACGTGCATGGTAGACCACTGGTTAAGTTGGATCATAGGGGGATTTATTGCTAAATTCGCGATAGATACAACCGTAAGTTATAGCGAAGCAGAAAGGAAATTTCTCCAAGGACCGAGGGGTAGGTACATCAAATCATTGAATATTGGATTAAGATGTTGTTGTGCGAAAAACAGATCCTATGCATATATTGATGTCTAGAGTAACGTGGAGCAAAAGGGGTTATCAAAGAATAGGAGAAGTAGAGAACAACCCTTTGATTTCTATCTCACGAGAAAGCGAGGAGGATCTCGCTAGGAAGTGCGGTCCGATTGATTAAAGAATGCTTCCCACTGATACCACCTCTGCTTCATCCACATCGAGTCCATCCACACCAACACCACCTCTACCCCCTCCACCACCAAAAGCTGGGATGGTGACCGCAGTCAAGTTACCAACATTTCAGGGTGTAGGGAATGAAGAGCCAAGTCAGTTCTAGTTTGTGATAAAATCTGTATGGGACGGGCAAGGCATAATAGATGAAAACATTCAAAAGGCCACGTTGGTCAATGCACTACAGGACCGTGCACTGACATGGTACATAAAATACTCAATCGACCATCTGAATGACGGAATAGAGGCGATCCAGGATGAGCTTTATAAAGAGTTTGGCCAACCAAAGTCTAAATCCCAGTCGGTCATTAGGTTCAAGGAGATAGCAATGTTTCCTGGTGAAACTTCGTGGGATCTGGACCAAAGGTTAAAGAGTACTTTTTGCGAAGCTAACATGACTTTGATAGATGGGTAGCATTGCACGTGGTTTGTGGCGTCATTAACACCCCATCTGAGGACGACTATGTCACAACATAAGATCTCAACCCAAGCCGAGGCACTGGAAACAACAATGAGGTTACATGTGACCCCAATACTGGACCCAGGGTTGGGAGTTCAGAAAATTCATGCACAACTTCAAAAATTGAGTCTGGAAGTGCAAAGCTTGAAGCAAGGAAGAGTGCCCCGACCAGAGGTACGCTCGAAGGTAGGTTGTATTAAATGTAAGAGCCAAGCGCACGACAAGGACCATTGCCCTGTCTTCGCGAACTATCTTGTGGGAGGAGGCCCGATCCCATTAAAAGTGGAAGTACAAGCAGGACCGAGTGTCACGTCGATGCTCTGGTGAATGATTTTCCAGATAGGAGGAAAGCATGCCACGAACAGCTGCCACCTGTTGCCGAGCTTACGAAAACCTCCTCAACACTTATTTTGTAACTTCTGCAGAATGATGGGTCACGAGGAAAGGGATTGTCGCATGTTGTTGGATCAACCACCTACATGTAGGATACAAATAGAGATGCATGGGAAGGACCCGGTTGCACGATTCACAAGCAGGGGATTCTCGATACCCGAACGGGGTCGTGGCAGAATGGGACCTGGACGGGGATGGGGACAATTAATTTGCTATAATTGTGGAGGGCCAAGGCATTACGCTTAGTGTTGAGATCAGTAAATCCCCTCTGCGGACAGAGGCGATCCCACTAGCCCGACAGGGGTCTAGCAACAATTATACACACTGCATGGAAGTTCTTAATTGCATAATTTAAAGTTTGGTCAGAAAGACCTACCTGGAATCCAACGCTATTTGTCGTGGAAGAAACGTCGCTCCTGTCCTCTAGCTCTGGCCGGTCACTATCCTTGCGTTCCACGCATGGACACCTGCACCAACAAAGAACAATCCACAACAAGCGTAAAATCCAATATCATACAATTATATATCAGTCAAGCAAGATATAACTCAAATATTACCAAAAGAATACGTGAGTGGAACCATAATAACAGTCGTTCACCATTCAATAAAAGAAGAGAAGAATTACAACCAATAAAGGCTTGACGCTGCAAATCTCCTCCAATTGGGTCAGCAGTTAGGCATGCCTTGCAAAGTCACTTCCTCTCTCAAAATTCCGGCAGCATAACTTCTCTCTCAGCTCTTACCATCAATATAACATAATCTCAACTTTACTTTAGCTCAAAACTTCAACACTCTGACACTAGCACTCCCAAAACTAGCCGGTTCAATGCAGGATGACAGTGATATATAGATGGAAGAGGAGAAAGTATTCATCGTATCCGGACACCTACTGAAGATTTGGTATTGTCCCAGAATAGCCTTTGGACTGAGTTGTCATGGATGAAAAAGACGACACTCGATCATATCCATGGGATTTTTCCTCAGGGAACTGCATGAGTAATGGAGGAAAAAAACACTTCAGTGCGCGTTGGCCAAAAATCATGACTAATTTTGTGTGGCGCGGGCTTTGTTCTGTGACAGCACGTCTATGGGTGCACTGTTTTTTGAGGAACTGAGACATTGGCGCGGGTTAGACACTGTGGACCCGCGCTAATGAAAAAAGGGCATTTTTTAGGGTTAATCTTCAAAAGGTGTCTTCAGGGATATTGAAGTTCATACTTAGGAGACTCCAATGCAAGTGTTTTCAAGTTATGTCACTGGTCACAGGTTCGTAAAAGTGTCCTCCAGTGTGTGACAACGGGGGTAACAAGGACGGTGACCAACGGTGACAAATTACTGCGTAACAGATGCCCCCTAAAGCATGAGCCTCGAGAGAGAGAGAGGTGAAGTGCTTTACAAGATCATATCCAACTGCCGCCGAGAATCTGCATGGAGAGATACATTATGATAGTTCAAATACATGATATATGTGGTATGGACGTAGCCATCCATTGACATAGTACATAGCAATCAAGATCCGTAGTATGGACGCAGCCATCTAGTTAGGATCGATGAATAGACTCAGGTATGGTCGCAGCCATCCAGTGAAAAGAGTCATGTATCAAAATCACACCCGGATTACAAAAAACACAATCCAGGGTCTTGCGCTCCACTTCGACCCGAACACAAGTACAAGTTCAAGCATGCGAAGATGTAAGCTGACGTCGAACATGCATGAACATCGCCTGATTACCAGCCAATAATGGAAGTTGTTAACAGGCGCGAGAGATACCACCAGTAATGACAATGGTTCTCAAGGTACTATAGGTACAGTCTACGGTGTGTGAATGAATGAGTCGATGTCGAACACCCGCAGAGTCATCCGATCGGAGGCCAATGACGAAAACCTCGCGTCGAATACGAAGAACCTGCCATTGAGGCATGCAGGTTCCAAGGTACCAGAAGGGAGTCTCTAGATCACTTTCCTGGGTAATGAGCTGAAGTCGACAGGAAATGATCTTTGCCGAAGGTGGGCCATAATGTTTCCCACATCATCGACACGAGACGGGAAGAGACAATGTTGTGAAGTAAGATTTATGAACTATCAAGTGGAGGCGGTTTCTTTAAGAGGTCAACTTCTCTTTAAACATATCGGCGGCACGACAGTGGAGTTGGCAGTATTTGACATCAATGGATCAGAGGTCATGATGACGTGGCAATGAGCAGATGAGAGGTCAAATAGGATTACCCGAACCCACGGAGGCAAGTGAAAACGAAATGAGATATCCCCACCCTGACACGAAAGCAGACAAGTGCCATGTTCAAGAGCGACATACTGCCGACACGACTGTAATTACGGTTCCAAAATTTTCTTTTTTCCCTCGCCATTTCTGGCGAGTACCCCGATTATTTTTAACAAGCTTGATGGGGATAGCATATGCTTGTGGTGTAAGTTCGACCTTCGGTCGAATCCAACCTAGTAGAAGTTTAACGAGCCCTAGGGAGGAGAAGCTCAAGTTTCATCTTAATGACGAGCCCAATGTCGTCAGGGTTTAACGAGTCCGACATAGGTAAAACTCAGAGTCTTTTTCATATTTAGAGAGTTTGAAAAAGACACGGAAAAGAAAACTCCAGAGGTCCTTTTTCGTAAAGTTGTGTCTCTCGGGTCTGAAAAAGTGTAAAATGATACCCGAAAGAACCGCCCGATCATTACGACCGAGGAGTACTTTTCATGATAGTGATTTCGATCTGAAAAAGTAAAAAAGGGATCAAAATCACGTCGTTTCGCAACCATTAACGAGTTTGAAACGACAAAAACCCGGTAATCTTTTTATGTTTTAACAGTCGATAAAATAACTTAAAACGACCGCCCCTTAGTAATCGTTTAACGAGCCAAGAGGGACAACTCGGCGATCTTTTCCGCTTTAAAAGGTTAGGAAAAGAGCTGAAAGCGAACCATAAGTAACATTTTCTTGTGTTTTTCCGAGCTTGAAAAAGTCAAAAAGACGCTCGTTTGAACTGCACCAGGCCCTGTTATCATTCGATCAACAGTGTAAAGTCTATTTCGACACAAAAATACCCTAAAAATACCTAAAATCAACACTTCTAATATATTTTTGGGCTAAAATAGTGCTATAAATAGTAAAAAGTAAAAAACAAATTTACTTTTCACTTTTTACCTCATAAGTTCACTGTTGGAGGGTTTCCAGTGCAAAATTCACATGCTGATTGTGACCAATCCAGGACACAGTTCGAGTCGCCGTCTGCAACAGGTAAGAGGCCTCATCCTAAGCTTCATTTTAAATCTATTTTTGCTAGTTTTTATTCACATTTTAGGCCTCTGCAAGAGGATTTAAAAAAATTTAGGTCTGCGCCATTGGCGCGGGTTTTCGGCACGGGACCGCGCCAATGGCGGAAATTTAACACAGAGACTGCGCCATTAGCGCGACTGTTTTAGAAACAGTCACGCCAATGGCGTGAACTCAATTTGTGTCAAATTGGACCATTAGAATTTCAAATTTCCTTCAAATTATACTTCAATATTTATCTAACAGTTGAAATTTGTTCTTTGTTTGCAGGATTTTGCCAAAAATGGTGGTCGAATGGAAAGAACGAGAACACGGGGAAGTTGATGCCCTAGCTTTAGCAGATGATGATTGTATGATGACGTTGAGAGAATGCGGACTCAAGAAGTTTTTCCATACTTCCTACCTCCGCGCACAACCTGAGCTACTACGTTTCATAGTAGATGCTTGGGATGTAGAGGATCAGGTGTTCCGCCTGAAGGAC
>APFE030579149.1:45425-58470 GCA_000404065.3 Pinus taeda
GCCCCATAATGTGCGCAGAGCGCAACCCGCAGTAGACCCTCAGGTAGAGGGTGAGGATGATCTTGTGCAGAACCTTGAGGCACTAACTGGAGGTATCCCAGACTACGGCAGGTTAGCAGATGTGCCTAGAGCTTATCAGAGGCATACAGTGGGGGTATCTACTCATGTGCACCGTCTGTTGAGACGTTTGGTGCGGGCAGTGACATGCTACCACGAGCATAACCGTGTCTAGATATTTAGGTTTCATTTTGTACATTTTGAGGGGTACGCTGTCAGCGGCTGTATAGACTTTGACATGTATTATTTTTGTAACGTGCGGGGCGCGAATACTTTGACTCACACATATATATATACATATGGATTTTTTGGATGGATCTTGTACATGTGATGATGTTTTAATTATGTTACGCAAGTGTAGCAGTTGCATAACATGTGACCCATGTGTTTTTGTATGTTTATATGCTTATGTTTTTGTTCCTAAATGGATCTTATACATGTGAATGTGTTTTATATGCAATGTGACTTTTGGACACATATGTAATCTAATGTATCTAGCGCATAACAAACGACCCGTTGGAACGTATATACACGCACATATTTTATTCTTTATACAAGATTTTATTTTTTATACAAGCTTAAAAGCACGTGGCATACATGCAAACTATGCTTGATGGGAAGTGAAACGGACGTGCCCCCAAACATCGTGTATCAAAGTGATGTATCAATCCGAGGTATATGCCCCCCAAGCTTCAATCCATTGAAAATGGGTTGAAGGTTGAGTAAATGGGTAGGTGTTCGAAAAACACGAACACCCGGTTCATTGTTTTAACGAGGTTGACATAATGGATATGAACTATCCTCGAAATAGACAGTTTCATTGTTTAACGAGGTTGAGACATTAAGAAAACTATCCTCATAACCCTTGTTTCATTTTTTAACGAGCTTGACACAAGATCAGGAACTATGCTCGACACTTGTTTCATTGTTTAACGAGCTTGACACAAGATCAGGAACTATGCTCGATAACTCCGTTCGGCCGTGTATTCGACGACCTCTCCTCGGTCAACAATTGAAAGCAAAGTCTGATGCACAAACAGGGCTTTGCTTCTTCTTCGACTGGACCGTTCATTTTTTAAGGAGCTTGACATAGGATGATGAACTATGCTCCGACCAATCATGTTTCATTTTTTAACGAGGTTTCCATAAGATCAAAACCATCCTCGAAATTCCTTATTTCATTTTTTAGGGAGCTTGATAGAGGAAAAACTATGCTCCGCCCAGTCTTCATCATAATGAAGAGGAAGTCGGGGCTTCCAGGAGTGGCGCTCCTGATGGGGGATCAAAGCCGTGGAGACTAGAATCTAATGCCCCCAAAGCACTCTTGACCATGTGGGTAGTGCTAGGTAGAGGCGGGGGAAAGGTACTCACATAGTTGACCTGCGAGGAGGCAGAGACAACTGGCAGATGAGAACCGGGAGGAGGTGACAACGGCAGAGGGGGGCTAAAGAATGACAACTGGTCAATAGGGACAATCCTTCCGTTGTGTGGAAAGCAGATTACATGGAAAAGTGAAGAAACGATAGCCCCCATGGCATAAATGTAGTCACGACCAAGGAGAAAATTGTTACCAAGAGCATTTTGGATAACCATTACGTCTATATAGACGATTTTGTCGCCCAGAGTAATAGGTAGTTGTGGGAGGACTCCTAAAGATTGACATGCTCTTCCGTCAAAAGCCAACAAAGTATGCATGATCGGCTTAAGCGGCGGGGAACCGAGAGCTTGCCAAGTAGTATACGGCATGAGACTAGTCGATGCGCCTTCATCCATAACGGTGCCAAGTAGGCCCGTGTCACAGGCATGTACAGTGATCTGGAAAGGTACATGGGATGGAAGGCGATATGAGGTCAGGTGACTCCAATCAAAGGAGATAGCTGAACTGCTGGGCGGGGGGATCAGATAACCGCCCCTATGCTCGAATGGAGCCGGAGAAGGACCCTCTGATTCAAAATAGATAAGAGGATCGTCGTCAGACTCAGGAGAATTTGACGAAACATGAAGAACCTGTTTATGACTGTCGTCTAGAACAGGTTGGTCAACTGGTGGTAAACTCGAACTGACACAATCGCTGACCAATGGTTGATCGGGAACAAGCTGGGTGGAACCAGGTGCAGGAAGAGGAGACTGAACAAGAGAGGTATGTGAACCAACCTTGTCGTCAGTAGAAGGAAAATCTGCAGAGGCAGAAAGACGCTGATATCCAGCGGGGAGTTGGGGTGAGGGATCTGCAAGACTTTCCAACACAGAGGAGGCTTTGTCTATGAGTGGACAAAGGTGAAGGAAGTGATGACCTTCACAAAGTTTGCAAGGGAGTCAAATCTTCCCTTTGCCTTTAGGATTCCCAACTATAGGGGTATCATCGCCATGAGGGTCAGTGGACGATGATGGACGGGCTGGATCACGAGACCATATCCTTAAGACCCTGGGAATGCCAGGACAATCTCGAAGGAGGTGGTTTTCCTTGCATAGTCTGCAAGGAAACTTGACCTTGGGCGGAGGGGTGGGAAGGATTTCGCCTTCCGTTGTCCGTGGTGGAACAACAGATGTGCTTGTAGTCTTCTTTGTGTTTGTGACCATTCCCTTGTTTGAATTCTTCTTCTTTGTCTTCTTCTTCTTCTTGTTAGCTACCTGGGTACTTTCACCAGGCGAAGAAGGAGACGTTGAAGTAGGCATCAAAGGGGTGGGGTCCACCTTTGGTTCAACTGGGTGTTGAGCAGGCGGAGGGACTGATGTAGTATCAGCCGACACAGTAGGGACCACAGAGTTTGAAAATATCCAAACTGGTAACCCGACAGTTAACCCTGGGAGGGTTAATGTTGCCATATAAAGGGCACCAGCATTTCCAGGAGAAGGGAAACGACCAGCATCTCCATCAGGTGGGGGACTTAGGTTGATGAATCCCGAGAAATTTGCCATATAAAGACGAAGTCCTAGTCAAACTAGTGCACTCAATATCTAAGTGGGTAATGTGAACGTGGCTAGATAAATTATTAAGACATTTGACTTGACCTTTTCATCTTTAAAGAGTCGAGAAAAGGACGAAAAGCTGACTCTAGTCTCCTTCGATTGTTTATTGAGCACGAAGTAACAAGCTGCTCACTTACACCTTTTCTGTTAGACAGTCTGAAAAAGATCAAAAGCTGACTACTCTGGAAATCTAGGTAAAAGGGTGTGCCAAACAATCCGTAAAACTGCTTATACACCTTAGCGATCAGAAGATCACCAAGGACTTCCGTACTGCAGTCAATCTCCCGAATGCTGTGTTCAGTGCATTACGGTTCGTAGGGCGGCAGACTCAGCTTCCTATGGATCAAAGGTTGCAATCCTATAGGGGTCTCCCAATTTATACTCAACGGTACGTGGGAGCACAGTCCGTACTGGCACCTATCGTCTCACCGTGGAGGAATCACCCAACCACTCAACAATAAACTACTAGGCTTAACGACGCCGGAACACGTCTCTAGCCTAGACCTCTAGAATGTGAGCGTTAAGTTTCAATGCGTTGTTAGGTTCATTGAATTAATTTTATTGTTCATCTTCAGTTAAGTCTCATTTTCTGGCCTTATCGAATGTAATCTCTCGAAATGTCCTAAATGCCACTACATGCAAGAATTGTATTCGTTTCGTTTGGATGAAATCTAGCTACAGAAGAGTTAAGAGGTTCATACAAACAAAACGATGTCCAAAAGTTCTAATGCAGCTAATCAACAAGAACGGAAAAATCTTTTCTCTTTTTCTTCTTTTAAAAGCAAAAAACTAACATAATACGCTAATTGATGAAAAGCAAAATCTTTTTCTTTTCTTTTAAAAATAATATGATAATGCACTTAAAGAGTTTCAAGAGGTATTCACAATCAGATAATTCATTCCAAAAATATATAACCAGATCTGAGACATAAACAATAACCCAGCAAAGCAAAGAAAAGCCAAGATTTTCAAGTAACTATGTAAGCTAAGTCACAACGAAATCAGGCAAAACAAGCGAGCTAAAAGCGAGATACTTGCAGTGTGAAGTGTAAAACTCATATAACCACCAGGAGAATATGGAAATCAATCAACAAAAAGACCGGATATGTAAATCATCAATCCAACAGAAGGCTCGATAACACAAAACCACAATGGTCAAGATGTAAAATCGGTGGACAATGGCAAACAACTGAAGGATGAAACCACCAGCCAAATATCAATCCAACAGACTCCCAGAAGGTATAAAAAAAACAGAGAGAGACAAACCCAACCTTAAGAGATTGGCAAACAAGTTTATTTAAAAACTTAAGCAGTGCGGCGCGACTGTATGCCTGCAACCCGCGCTAAACAGAGATTGGCGCGAGTTGTCAGAGAGCAACACGCGCCGACCAGCGCGATTGTGCAAAGAAAAAGCGCGCTGGCGGACAATGCCAGGCAAAAAGACAGACGGAGTGGTCTAAGACTTGGCTTCTGGTATCTAGACAGAGCCAGCAAGTAAAAAGATAGCAAGAACCCTAACCAAGAGAATTATTCAGACAAATAAATGAGAGAAAAACGACATGCGAAGCAAGATTGATATTGTCCAGTTTGTAAATCAACCTGGAGATCGACTGAAGTGGCGTTGATCTACTTCACTTCTGCATAGCATAAGTGTTTCGAAGGCTACCTGGCCGCTCTTCAAACTCCGTCCACAACTTACAAATCAAACAATATAAACACAAACAACAATTAACATCCCCAGCGGAGTCGCAAAATTGTTGAGATCGGTAAATCCCCTCTGCGGACAGAGGCGATCCCACTAGCCTGACAGGGGTCTAGCAACAATCATACACGCTACATGCAAGTTCCTAATTGCATAATTTAAAGTTTGGTCAGAAAGACCTACCTGGAATCCAACGCTATTTGTCGTGGAAGAAACGTCGCTCCTGTCCTCTAGCTTTGGCTGGTCACTATCCTTGCGTTCCACGCATGGACACCTGCACCAACAAAGAACAATCCACAACAAGCGTAAAATCCAATATCATACAATTATATATCAGTCAAGCAGGATATAACTCAAATATTACCAGAAGAATACGTGATGGAACCATTAATAACAGTCGTTCATCATTCATTAAAAGAAGAGAAGAATTGCACCAATAAAGGCTTGACGCTTGCAAATATCCTCCAACTGGGTCAGCAGTTAGGCTTGCCTTGCAAAGTCACTTCCTCTCTCAAAAATTCCGGCAGATAACTTCTCTCTCAGCTCTTACTATCAATCTAACATAATCTCAGCTTTACTTTAGCTCAAAACTTCAACCACTCTGACACTAGCACTCCCAAACTAGCCGGTTCAATGCAGGATGACAGTGAATATAGATGGAAGAGGAGAAAGTATTCATCGTATCCGGACAACCTATGAGGATTTGGTATTGTCCCAGAATTGGCTTTGGACTAAGTTGTCATGGATGAAAAAGACGACACTCGATCATATCCATGGGATTTTTCCTCAGGGAACTGCATGAGTAATGGAGGAAAAAACACTTCAATGCGCGTTGGCCAAAAATCATGACTAATTTTGTGTGGCACAGGCTTTGTTCTGTGACAGCGCGTCTATGGGCGCACCCTCTTTGTAAGAACTGAGCGGGTTAGACACTGTGGACCCGCGCTAATGAAAAAAGGGCATTTTTTAGGGTTAATCTTCAAAAGGTGTCTTCAGGGATATTGAAGTTCATACTTAGGAGACTCCAATGCAAGTGTTTTCAAGTTATGTCAATGGTCACAGGTCCGTAAAAGTGTACTCCAGTGTGTGATAGCGGGGGTAACAAGGACGGTGACCAACGGTGACAAATTACTGCGTAACACTTAGGATTGTACAAATCCAACCAGAGCCTGTTTTCCGTCATGCTACCAGTTTGATCACGATGCAGTCGATTTACCTACGCTAATTTCTCAATTGCAAGAAAAAGGAGTGCTCCCAGCTAGCCCCACTCAGAACGTCCAAATGATGAAGGCTGAACCACGCACCGAAGACCCCAACATAAGTATGATGCTCAGAAGTGGTGCAACTATAGGGAAGATAAGGGGAAGAAGCCGGAAGAGGATACATGGGTTTGTTAGGCTCCCGCAAAACAACCAAAATTTGATTTGGTATAAGCGAAGGAAACCTTTTTGGAGGCTAAGAAAAATTCTGCAGAAGCATCGACTTCGAGTAGTAGGGGGCAACCGAAATTGGAACAGGATAGGTATTTGATAACTACCTTCTTAGAAACCTATATGAAGCTTCTAAGGGATGCTAATGCGGAAAGGATTGCAAGATTTAATAACTAGATGTGCTGGGGCAAATTAACCGTGCTTGATCCGCAAACTGGGAAAACATGTTTTGAGTACCAACCGGGTGATGCGATTGATTGTCCAGATTGGTGACTATGAGATGGACCAAGTCGTTTTAGATCTGGGTTCCAATGCAAATATCCTACCAAAATAAACTTGGGAACGCGTGGGTATCCCTACACTACAATGGTCGCCGATCCAATTACGGATGGCCAACCAACAAAATATTCTGCCTATGGGAAGGTTGCAAGGTGTTACCGTGGACATCGATGACACCAACACACAAACTTATTTTGAAATCATTGAAATCATGGATGACAGTAACCAATATCTGACGTTGCTAGGGATAGATTGGGTACATACATGAATGGAATCATCAACCTCAAGAAATGAAAAATGATCTTTGAAAAGAATTCTCTCCGAGTAGCGATTCCATTGGATCCAACTGAAGGAGCACGTTATACTGAACCTATGCATGACGATGACAGTGATGGGGAACTAGACTGTATCTATCAGCTCACAGTGCGAGATTGGGACAGGGTGAATCCAACAGCAGATGGTCGACTCTCATGGGACCGCAATAGCTCTTGCATGTCAAATTCGGATGAAGAGGTTGAACGATGGCAGGACTGATTGCATGAAGTAACCACATTAAATTGCAACAGGATGGTCACGACAGGAGCTGTAGAGTCGTCCGCAGAGAAAGTCGAAGAACCAGTTGCCTTGGAGGAATCTTGGAGGAATCGAAACCAGGTGCACCGGTAATATCTTTGGTAGCACCCCAAACGACCCTGGCTTCAACAAAAAGGGCAGTTGTAACAAAGCAAAGGAAAAATCATGGAGGTTGTGGATAGGCATAGGCACAAGTGGCCAGATAAACTAAGGGAAGCAGCCTGAAGCAACTCTGGTTGCCAGTAGCCGACAATAGGGTCCACAGGGACTCAAGTGGTAGCACACATCGCAGTCGTCCAATGACACAAACCACTTGGAAGTTGCAAATACCACGGATTATATGGGTCTAGAGTAAGCAATGGAAGAGATCTCAGAGGAAGCTAGGTAGTTGCAGGCCCCACATTGACAGCACACTCTCGGTACGGTCGAGAGACCAAAGAGCGATATGCGGGAATGGATTCAGCAGAATGTCACACCGTGACACTCACAATAGCGTAGCCCCTTTGCACATAAGTTGATTCAGACTGCTTAGGAATACTGCTAAGAATGATCAAGCTGTGACCCTGCTATCATGGCTATGCACACATCCTCAGAAGGAAAAAATGGTTACCTGAGCGATCGAGTGGTGCTCGCAGCCCAGGCTGGAAGGGACACTACGATGACGCACTAGTGGTGTGAACACCTGACTAGTGGTTAACGCTTCAGTCTCAGCACCTCGAGCAGTTGAAAGAAGGAGTGAGACTATAAACAAGTCTACAGGAAGCCGGTCGGGCGAAACACTTCCCTCCCAATCGTAGCAGCGCCCGATGGACTGCGCTATTGTACGGACCAGTCAATAGATGACCATTAGCACCACTATTCATGGCAATGACGTTACGGTATGGCAGGAAGGAGCAGGCGGCAGACCTTTAAGGCGAAAGTTCTAAGTTGGATCTGCTAAGATATGCCAAGGGAACATTAGCACTACACTAGAAAAGGAGGGAAGGTAGTCGTTCAAAATTTCAACTTTATTTTATGACCTGGGTATGGCACAGGCATATTGGCACTATACATCAGAGCAAAGCAGCAAGCAGTTTTCTCCCAAACCATCCATGAGTACCATGGCCAGAACCCAAGCATGATTCGCGAAAGAAATGTAGCTGAATCCGGAAGGGTCAGAGGGCGAGAGTCGGGCATCGGGGGTTCCGAAATCCCCATGCACATCGTGAAATAAGAAGACTAAGCAAAAGACAGGAACAGTTCGAGCCTCACCACGGTTCACAAGGCAATCTGCAGCCGATAACGACAAAACTGTTTCCACCGAAACCGGTGACGATGACGATGCTCTCCAAGAGTTGCTTGACCATATAGAAACATAGGCTGAGGAAGAGGTGGATGTATTCCAACTGCCATCATTACCTCCATATCTCTCTCCATCGCGAGGTTTAACCAAGCTACTCAAGGATTTAGACGTTGAAAAGAATGAGCTTCAAGCCCCGCTTCTTCCAGATGACATAAGGTTCGAAGGCTTGCCGTTTGGTCGCGTTCCAAGCCTCAAGTTTGAAGATTGGGATCTGGCTGACCACGATAAGTTCCTTGAGCTGGCCGAAGACATGTTATTGCCACGAATATGGCTACTAGGTGTGGAGAAGGCGGGCATCCTCAACCTCATATGGCTACCTCACTACCACCACATGACTATTACCACATTTGTAATCTGACAACTACTATGTCTCGTACATGATGGATTCCTATGGTTGGAAGAGACAATCATGATCACACTTGAACTAATCCACCGAATAACGCACCTACTCTTAAAGGAAATGATCCCGCTGACATCGCAGGAACCAATAGCAAGGTAGGACTTGCTGAAACAACAAAAACACGATATCAACTGCAGAAAGGTAAGCGTGGATAGGTCATAGCCAGCATCAATGATCGATCCGTCCGAGTGGCTACTCAGCTCCTCACTTATAAACTCATGAGGAAGTCCTTGCAAAAGAAGTACACGCTTCTGTCATTGCGCTGGTCGGACAGTGTGCCGAAGGGGTTCAGTTCAATTGGGCATAGTTCTTATGCAACGAGTTCCTGACCAACTGTCAAGAAGCATAGGACAAAGGTAAGACATTTCACTATGCATGGTTGCTTTTTTCAATCCTCTTGGTTACAGGTGAACTAAAACGATTGAGGGTAAGTTAGCAAATATGCAGGTAGTATGTGATTCTAAGCAGGCAAATCCAACTGACACGGATCCATTAGTGACTCGAGGTCAACAGGTACAATGAATTTTCGTAGAATTTGTTGAGGAAAAAAGCGTTGCGCAAAAGTTGTTAACTGACCTCTGTGAGAAGATCACCGCACCAGTCGAGTGACTCGGGACGAGTCACAATGATTGTGTTGGGGAACTGTTGGGTAGCGGAAGCCCCGCACAATAGTTAGGGGGCGCGAAGCCAGACATTTTGGGTAAAGTTAGGGTAAAGACTCCGCTGAAAGCATGGAGCACGAATTATAATAGGTCGAGTCAAAGGGTACTCCACCCAAAAACAATGTAAAGAAATGTAAATAGAGTTGGCCCGCGCAGGGATCGCGGGCCAAGGAAGGGTATAAATAGAGCAAGGTTCTATGGGTAGAGGGAGTAGAGTTTTGATAGTGAGTATGGAATATGAAATGTAATGGGTTTTTGAAGAAGATAGTCTGAAAGGGTCTGTAAGTCTAATTCGAGGGTTGGGCTAGTAGGTAGAGGCTCTACATCTATGTGCGCAAAGGCCTAGAAAGTCCACAACTGTGTGCGGAGACCCTGCAACTAAGTGCCCAGGGCAAATCTGGATGTATTAAGGATAAAGTGGAAATAAAGATAAGTTTCTTCTGAAATTTTGTGTTTCTTCTAAGTTGTCATAATATTTGTTTAATTTAATCTATTTATGGCTTGAATGAATGTAAATCTGGGTTCAGTTTAATGTGCGAAGCAGTTGTGTGGGTTAAATGTTTGCATAAATACCTTGGTAATTGGTAACCACATCATTTAATAGAATAACACACTAAAAAGAAAGACAAAATCAAGCTGGATCTGTGTGAATACCAAGCAGCGCGAAGCTATAAACCAGTGTGCGAAACCTCCAAACCACACCAAGACATCCCTAGGGTGCAAAAACTTGGTTCCATCACCCTCCCCTGCTACCTCGAGTGAGACCTCAATCCACGCTCCACGGGCTATTGCCGAAAGGGCCGATAGCTGCGGGATTTGTTTGGCTAAATAACTCTTCCGAACCTGGGTCAGCCCCAAATAAGCCAACACTTGGAGGGTAGATCAGGAGGTTTTAGAGAGGCCTTTGACTGTCTATGATCAGCAAAGGTATTGTAGAGAGAGCATGATAGCTTTTGAGATGATTATTTTTATAATAATGTCTATATTTCCACTTGTGTGATAATACAGAGTTGGGGTTTTAGGCTGAGGCTTTCCCCAAGTTATATCTTCTGTGTTATGTGTGATTGATTCCTTCTAATCAATTATATGTGTTCTTATTGATGTTGCTCATGTTCGATTAAGCTTCCACTAAATTGGTTGTATAAGTAGATCAAGTATTTTTCTTTAGTCTATTGCATGATCAGGTGATCTACAAGTGGGAATTTATACATGGCATTAGAGAAAAGATGATCAAGGAAAAATAGTATACAAGAAGGAGAAGTTTGAAGTTTGTGATTCTTGGATATAGAAATCAAGTTCTTATAACATCTCTATTTCACCTATGACGTTCAATGGTTTGAGACTCGAATATGCCCTTGATGGCAGTTCAAATTATAGCCTAGAAGGATCACATGGAAGAAGTACTAGAGGATAACGGGCTAAAGGAATTCATTGTTCAAGAAGTACCCAAGCAGACTGGTGCTGTTGAATTGGCTGAATGGAAGAAATGTGTGGCTAGAGAAAGGAGAATCCTTCTGGAGGGAGTTCGAGATCACATAGTCTCGAGTATCCATGGGAAGGAGACATCGTTTTCAATGTGGAAACATTGAAAGATCTATATCAGAATAGCAGTGATCAGAAGAAGCTGGCACTAAAAGACAAGCTTCGAAAGATCAAGTGTGAAAAGGGCGACACGATCTCTACGTATCTGAACAAGCTCACCACATGTAGGGATGAGATTGGAAGTGTAGGGATTGCGACAGCTGATGATGACATGGTGAGTCTTGCACTCCTCGGTCTTCCTAAGAGCTGGCATAGCTGCCAGGAATCGGTTAATGGAAGAGAGAAACTACTAGATTGGGAATGACTTTGGTCGAATTTGACGCAAGAGGAGATAAGAAGAAGCACTAGAGATGGTTCTTCATCCATGGAGCATGAAGAAAACCATGCCTTAGTGAGTAAGGCGAATAAGGGGAAGGAGAAGGTTTCTCATTCTGAATCCAGTTCTTCCCATGGTGGGAAGAAGTTTGACAAATCAAAAGTGTGATGCTTTCGTTGTCATGACATGGGCCATTTTGCTACAAATTGTCCACTAAGGAAATCCAAGAAGGAATCTGTAAAAGGATCTGATGGTAAGGCATTGGGCTCACAGTTCGAGTTGGATTTCACACTGTTCACATGCATGGTTTCATCCATGGTGGGAAGTGGTTGGTTTCTTGACAGTGGAGCTTCTTTCCACATGACCAGTGACAAGATTTTGTTCAGTACTTTGGAGGAGAAATATCTCCAGATACTCATAACGATGGGTAATGATGAAAATTATAGTGTCTCAGGTGTAGGCACGGTTATTTTTCAGAGGGAGCATGGAGCTCACCTTACCTTGACCGATGTCAAGTATGTACTAGGACTGAAGAGAAACTTGGTGTTGATCGCGATGCTGGAAGACAGTGGCTATGATGTAGTCTTCAGTAAGGGAAAGGTTTTTCTTAGACACATCATCACTAGACAGGTGAAGTAGATTGGTTCACGGGTCAAGAACCTGTATGCTCTTGAGGTTCAAGATGCATGAAAAGCCTTGAGGAGCAAGGAAATTGATGGAAACTTGGTGGTTGAGAAGGAGAGTACACTACCTCTCAACATGCAGTGCCAGAAGATGTGTCAGACAATTGTGGAGGAGCCACAATTGGTGAAGCAGCTTCAGGAGGTTGTGGAGCAGCCACAACTAGAGAAGCTGAGAGGAGATCGAGTAGAGACATCTACTCATTCAGAGACCTCCACTAGGGGGAAAATTTGAGCTAGGTGGGCAGAGGGGTCACATGCAGCCATACCTCTAGGTAGGAGGTGGGGCGATGTGGAGTGATCGTCCCAAGGAGGAGGGTAGGATCCTTGAGGTACCCAACCTCTTTGATTCGACTTTGCTACAGGAGCCCTGATGAGGAGTAGTAGGACTAACTAATTGGGTAGAGACAGATGCGGATGGAGTGGCAGAGAGAGCTACAATGCAGGATTCCCACTACTGTGTAGAGCTAATAGGCTGCAACGATGTGAGAGGCACAGGAGTGTTGCACCAGTGCAAGACGATACAAAGAGGTGTGCAACGGTGCGAGATGCATGGAGTGTTGTAGTAGCTCAGAGGTCAGATAGGGAGCACTTGTCAGCAACAGGTAGAGCTTCAGCATCAGAGTATGTTTCTAGCCCAACGGAGAGGTCAGTGGGGGGTTTTTGTTCTGAGAGTTACTGGAGCAACCACACTTGGTAGAAGTGTTGCATGAAAAACATTGCAAAGGTACAGGATCAGGTTTGAGTTGAAGCCTTTCATGTTGAGGGAGTGTTCAAAATAACAACAAGAAATGCTAAAAATAGAAGTGCTAAAAATAGCACTGCTATAAAAAGCAATTCGGGTACCAGTGTTGGATTAAGCAACAGGGAATGAAAAATGGAAGTTCTAAAAATAGCATTCTATTTTTAGCAGTTCAGGATGGATTCTTGTTTTAGTCAGTCCCTGGATTAAAAATAGGAAGTAAAATTCAAATTTGAACTTAACAGCTGTTTGAAAATAAATAAATTAATTCTCCATGAGTTAATTAGTTGTGAAAAATCAAATATGAAGTCTATGTGAGGACATGCAATAGTTTCTCTATTAATTGAGGA